>BTPG01000001.1:272292751-272418925 GCA_036245525.1 Semisulcospira habei
ATTTTCCCAGCGTAGTTCGAACAGCATACGCAATATTGTTTTCTTCCTCGCAGAATAACTTTCAAGTCGGCCATGTCTTCCTGTAAACCGGAACGACTAGATCGGCACACTTCCGACTAGCGCAAGGACAGATAACTCTAAACGCGTCAATTACGAAGAAGGCCTATAGCTCCGGTTCTACCGGACCTAGAAACTTGCGATTTATAATAATAATAATAATAATAATGCCGGTTATTATATAGGCACTTTCCCCAATTCTGCGAATCGGCTGAAAGCGCCGCGAACTGGAACACCTCGCACGCACACGTGACACACACGCATTCACTCTGAAGACAAACACAGTACAAGACAAACACAGGACATTCACGTGATACTAAGGGTCACCTCAGCTACTGAAAAGTCCGACGCCAGAACCCGCTATCGAACCTTGAACCTTTAACATTGGTGGCAGGCGCCTTTACCACTGCGCCACGGACTGCCCCAAACGCAGTTTTACTAGTGCCCAAAATTGACTTGATCAATTAAGGCTACAATTAATAATAAAATTTTAAAGGACTTTTTTGGGCGTGGACATTTAAGAAGCAAAAGGTCCAAAATACCCAAATAGTGCTTAAACATAAATCGATCGGACTAGAAGTTACAAATTGAAAGTGGTTATCATGCTAAATCTTATGGATACTGGCTTAAAACAATCGGTGCAGGCATTAAAAAATATCTGACTTAGAATGCCAAGCCAAAAACACAAGCTAAACGTCACTGTAAAAACCACGCTAAAAAAAAAAGATGCGAAGCGGCTGACGCTGTTGCGTCCCCTGAACAGACGATGAAAACCTAGTAGCCTAGAATTAAGCCGGAGGGGTCGGACATGTTCTTGTTAAAAGCAATACCTTGCGCAACCTTACATCGATTGAAAACCACTCAATAAAAACAATACAAAACGTATTTTGCAAACACGTAAAGTTGTTAAAGTCTTGATGCCCCGCAAAAATAAGAAAAACCGAAGTTACATCAGGTGGGTTATGAGAGCTGGGTGTACCGGTCACATCATTATCTAACTTACGCAACTATCCAGTTATGTTTTGTATGACACTGGTAGCAGCGGTATCACAGAACACCTACCTATAGATATTTGTGTTTGTGTAGCCCCCCTACATTATATATTTGTTTGCATATTTTTGTTCAGAGGTTTGACTGAATGGAGATTAGGGTGTGTGTGTACCGTGAAATGTGATTGACCAATGACTTACTTGGGGGAGAACTCTTTGCTCAGCGAGTAACGTTGTCATCGCAACATTTAATAAGGGAGTCTTCTTATCACATGTTACCTTAGTAATATGTGACAAGGCGACTGTCGTTGACTTGAGAACTGACGACCAAAATCGAATAGATCCAGGCCAGTGAGAAACAGTGTAAAGAGACTGAAAGAAGACAAAAAAACTTTCACAACATTAATCCGATCACCTTAAATCAGACGAAGCTGACGACAGTTTTGCTTTAGCCTGTTTGTCAGCTGCGCCTGTCTGAGTCGCTCATCACCGATTCTACTAAGTTTCGCTGCTTTGTAGAGCAAACAAGGTAAGCGTTGGTAAGGTAACAACAGTGACGATGGATCGTAAAGGTTTGCCTGTTTCACTTTTTAGATTAAAAAAAATTGCTGTCATGAGGAGCTTGATGTCATTTATTTGTCGTATTTAGAAGTGTGTGGCTTGGCCTTATGACTGAAATCATCCCGCCGGTGTGTTTCAGATATTAGGTGATGATCCTTTTTACACAATTCAAAGTATCCCATACCAGAGTCACGTCACTTTCTCCAAGTTCAAGTTCTCAATGTCTACATGTACTATGTAAGCCGTTGTCCATCTATGTTACTGTAAACACCGAAACGATTGATCCAAATGGCAAAGTGCGATTGTGTGTTTTTATTACAGATACTTCTGCTTTGAACTATCTCGAATACCACTAGACCTATTCAATCCTAATCTTAGATAATAATATTTTTTACCACATCAGACATTGACATCTGTCATAATTACGCCTCTGCCTCAAGATCAAAGTCATAGCTGCCATAATTTGTGCTTGAAGACTATTGTGTAAAGAATTCCTCGGAGGCCGCTTTACTGATTTGCTCTGAAATTTTACAACAATGATGCCGTACATGGCGTAACAAACAGAATAAATTAACTACCTCTACCAGAGGCCATTATTTGTGTGAACTTTTGTGCAGGCAATATCGCTCAAATCACAGGTCCGATTTCATTCATATTTAATGTGATGATAATTTGACCTAACCCTTTTACTCATTTGAGACGTGCCGCCTCCGGATATGCAGCTTATGCCGCGTATCCGGAGGCGGCACGTCTCCAATGAGTTAATAGCTGAGAAACTCGCAACAGGATATGTCTGCAAAGGACATTGGTCCTCATGAGCCCCCCGCTGTTGCGGAGGCTCATGAGGATTGTTGCTCTTGTTGACACCACTTTTTATTCATGTTTGATGAATGGTTTGGGTTCTTTGGGACTGAATCAAGAACAATTTCAGCGAAATCTTTGCGTCCAGTGGCAGCGAAGAGGTTATAATATTGCACATCAGTTCACGTTGACGCGCACAGTTTTGGGGGATACTTTCAGACAGACAAAACGGCGCGGGGAGGAGGTGAGGCTTAAAACGATGTTCCAATGTTGGCGTAGGTGTGACAGCATATGTGAGTCAGCATAAATAATAAATCCATGCATCCACTATGCATCCGTCATGTTTGTATGCGTGCGTGCATGCATTCATGTGCGTTTGTCTAATGCAGTTTCTCTGGGACTATAACATCCACAGACTTTAAACTCGACACAACGGTAGTTTACAATAACATTTTTACAAATATATTTCACCTTTAAAAATGGTCGACATCATCATTGGTCAATGTATTTGTAAAAATCAGTCATTTTTTGACACACTGTTATCAAAAAAGTTAACTTTAGTCGCAAAGTGTGACAGTACCTATGTATGATTTTATACCATGAATACTATTCCGACTGACTTCTCTTAACCTGCTCATGGCCAGCGGACGTAAATTGTGTTTCTTCAATCTTCGCTAAGTCAACACCATCAATCCCTAGATGTCCCAGGAACATGGAATTGTAGTAATTGACAGCTACAGGGCGATCACGGACGAGTAACGTAGAGAGCACCATAGCGCAACCATATCACAGACATCCTAACCCAACCCGCAGTATTCTCTAGCCCGCCCCGAAGCCATAGCCCCCAAAGCTCAGGGAGCGGCTACACACAGGTGCTTACCGTGGCTAGTTTACACTCCAAGACACTCCAGGCGGTGAACCTCGCTAGTCGAGCGGGGTGCTTGCCAGAGGGTCCTGATTGGCTGGAGCTGGTGTCACGTCATTTTCTAGGCGGGGGCCACGGTGGCAGAGGTGGCTGTCGTCTGCACCACCCTCCTCCCCGTCTTACAGACCCCGTCGCTAGGCTGGGGCCCAGGGACAGCAGAGGCTGCAATTCTGGTCTCGGGCTCTCAGGAAGGTGGCCAGGGGCACCATTATACACGGCCGTGTTTCTGGGTCAGTTCATGGTAGTTCTCGCCCGGGGTCTCTCCCTCAAAGAGGTGTCCAGTTACCGCGGTATCGTTATATCCAAGTGTCCCTGGCTCTCGTCCGGGGCTCTCTCCCAAAGAGGAGCTGGGTGGCTCGGTGGTAGAGAGTTCGACTCTCGTCTGGAAGGTCGTGGGTTCAAACCCAGCTGAAGTCTAAAAGAAGTTAACTCATTGGAGACCAGCCAGGATTTGGGCCACTGCTTCCGCGACGTGACCGACCAACAGGGGGTTGTGTGTCGCCCCGCGACCCACGCCGGCTGCAAATGGTCAAGTGGGGGAGGGGGGGGGGGTCCGTCTCCAAGACCAGTTTGTCCTCAGGGATGCTACGGGTGGTAGCCCGGGTGACAGCATCTCGGACCGAGAGGCCGCTGAGGCTAAAATAGGTCCTCGAGTGGGACTCCAGCCAATCGGCTAACAGAGAGCTGCTGCCCACAAAGCTGTGGAGCTGGATCCTATCAGGTGTTGTCGGGCCGCCGTAAGAAGGTCGCGTGGCGCGGAGCGATCCCATTCTCATGAAACTTCCCTTGGCAGTGGAGAATGACTGGTTTTCCCACGGGGGAGGGTGGGGGGAGGGGCTTCGAGGACCTCCGCCAGCACGCGTGCCTGCTTATGGTGGAGCTTGGGGTCGACCTTGTAGTCCAGGCCGACCTCTTCAAAGTCCAACACCTGGGGGTCAGCAGCTAAATCTAGGACACCTTGCACAACCTAGTCACTTGCCTTGGCCACTGTTTTGGGGTGTACCCCTACTGCGACGGTCAAGCGGGTTCTTGGAAGATCTCCCTGTTGGTCCTGCTAGACGCACTCAGGCGGAAGTGGTGCTCGGGGTCGCAGAAGCTGGCGACCGCAGCCATCAGCCGGACGGGGACCGTCTCGTCGGGAGGGCAATGTGCCAGGACGTTCGTTATCTTGCGGCGACGACGACACCCGGGTGCCAGGCGGTCTAGATGGAAGTGAGCGTCGAAGACCGCAGGCGCTCCGGTCGGCCCAGTCACTGGGCTTCAGGGAGGGGTCCTGCGCGGCGTGACCCGCGAAGGCATGCCCCTCTTACTTGCATATAAAGACCTGGGAGGGCTTCTGTACGGCATCCGACGCCAGGGCGCACTCACCTGTATTGGAATCACTGTCACCCACCTCGTCTAGCACCAGCATCTGCCACACAACTGGGACTGGCGACAACGCCTCCACCTCAGACGGGGCCAGCAACGGCGCATGCTTCCCACCAACTTGTTCCGAAAGCGGCCACTGGGGCTCTGTTGGCGGCGCCACCTCTTCCCCGCCCTCCGCATTTGCCTAAGGCGCCGATAACGCAGCTTCCTGTTTTGTGACTTGGCCTTTTTAGCGACTTTGCGCCGAGGGAGCTCGGGCGACGGAGGAGGGGGAGGGCCGCGGGTGCGCAAGAAGGTGAGGGTGGGCTGTGGGACCAGGAGGTATGGCTGAACCAGATTGTGGACACCCGCAGGTTACAGGCGGGTGGCTGAGGCGAAGAAGGATGCCAGGCCTCCCATGTCGTCGAGGGCTGGGGTGGGCGGTAGTCGACTGGTGCGGCATGGGGAGGGCGGTAGTCAAATGGTGCGGCATGGGGAGGGCGGTAGTCAAATGGTGCGGCCTGGGGAGGGCGGTAGTCGATTGGTGCGGCATGGGGAGGGCGGTAGTCAACTGCCGGAGCTCTTGGGGCCGAACGGGGCCGCAACTGAAGGGGGAAGTCCCGCTGGGCGGCAGCCCCGGCCCTGGCGAGGAGGAGCGGCATCACCCACCAGTGGCACATGAGCGACAAATGGTAGCCAGGGGTAGTGGGCCTCAGGCTCTTCACCGCACCCCCCCCCCCCCCCCCCCCCCCGGTGACAGGCCTGTGAAAGACAAGAGTATTTGCACCGGGATAAATGTACAACCAGATTAGATAATGGTGGTCTAGGCCCGTCATCCCCCCCCCCCCCTTCTGTGCCAGGACTATGCAAGACAAGGGGCCTAAACCACGAAAACCTACAAAGGACGATCTATAGCAAATAATTACTATCACCCCACACCCTGTTGCAGGACTGTGTAGGACAAGAGTGGTTAGGTGCGATAAATTTAGTATGCTAAGATTTGATGTCAGAATCTTCATAAGGGACGCTTTTTACTTGTTATACTTGCCATCGAAAAGAAACAGCAAGGAGGCGCAAAGAATTTATAAAATCTCGCTACAACGTGCATCGAAAAATAAATAAATAATTATATTCCCTTTATATTTGTAAATATCAAAAGATTATTAGAATACTAGGTACTCCGGCAGTAGTAACTGCCTAAAACATTCCGAAAAACAATAACAAAATGGCGGCAGTGAATGCACGTGAGTGTGAAAACTTCTGACACCAAATGTTATAATTGACAGCTACAGGGCGATCACGGACGAGTAACGTAGAGAGCACCATAGCGCAACCATATCACAGACACCCTAACCCAACCCGCAGTATTCTCTAACCCGCCCCGGAGCCATAGCCCCCAATGCTCAGGGAGCGGCTACACACAGGTGATTACCGTGGCTAGTTCACACTCCAAGAGCCTGGTCAACCTCGCTCCTCACGCGGCGTACCAGTCGGCAAGTCCTGATTGGCTGGAGCTGGTGTAGCGTCACGTCTGGTGGCCCAGATGACTGTCGTCTGCACAAGAGAATCATAGTGGAGTCAGCAATAGATCTAGATCCTCATGAGCCCCCGCAATTGCGGTAAGTTAGTGCAACTGCGGGGGCTCATGATGATCTATACCTTGGGTGGTGTTCAGATTTTCTCGGCACAGAATGGGTTCAAGGTGGACGGCAGATTTTTTTTTTTTTTAAGTGCGGGAAATTTGGTTGACCTATTTGGAAAAAATGGGTTTGATGGGAACTCTTCTTGTCAGCGCTGTCACAGTTGACCTTAACGAGAGGTTAGCACAGTAGACCTGCTAACAAATGTTGTATCATCAGTTTTCTCTTTTAAAATAGTTTAGAATAAAATTGTAAATAGTTTCTGACATAAACACTTTGTATGCTACTCTATTTATTGACCTTGTAACCAGGACCTTAATGGAAGACGCTATTATCAAACAGGATAAGTGTGCCAAATTAGAAGTCTGTAGCTCTAATGGTCTCTCAGAAATTGAAAATGATAAACTCTGTCACAAATGGATACACAAAGAATGATGGCTTGACAGCTCGATGTTGGACCGATGGTGGATGACTCATTATATCTAACTCACTTTCAGTGTTAAGGTTGTTCAGTACACCTACATTTTTTAATTGAAAACTGCCCTTTATAGGTTTTTCTCAGAGCCTTGTTGAGTTTGGAGGTTATTGCCACCCTGACAGACCCATGGTCCCGTGCATATTTGTAAGATACAGCCGTTTGCGTGAGGTACCCCATCAGCAAAAACACGCAAAATAGCTGATTTCAGAACACAATAAAAATTTATCGAATAGTGTGTTAAAATGATAAAGAAACATTTAGGTCACTTCATGTAGTATGTTATTATTTTCTCGTAAAAAAAAAGGTTTGTTCTGATAATTGGAATTCTAAGTGAAATCGACAATAGTGTATTTTGTAAACTCGGAAATTGCCGGGATGTTATCAATAACACTACAGGTGTTTGCATTGTAGGGCAATTGCTCAAGCCCTTTTTATTCGATAAAGTCGTACTTTATGTTATAACTATCACATTGATTATGAAGAAAATATGGGGTCCCCCACAAAATTTGGCACTTTGGGTCGTTTGCGAGTGCGTATTCAATAAGGGATACAAGCGATATCTGACTTCGGCAGATCATATCTCCGCCGTAGCCGGTCACAAGCCCGAATGAGAAAGGAGGGAAAACAACTATGCCAAACCTACAAGGAAAACCTACGCCCAAACTGTTGCAAACTACGCCCAAACTGCTAGTCCTCGATCACTATTTGTGACAGTAAACTGGAACAAACAACAACGGCAGATACGGGATGAGAACGTTTATCTATAAGTAATTAAATGATCGTGCCGTTTCTTAGTAATTTAGTTAGTGCAGTGGTAAGATACTTTCTTTCCACACAGGTAACCAGGGTTCGAGCCCCGTAGATGGCGATATTTTTTTCCTGCTTACATTTGAAACCCATACAGTTTCTACTTTGCTAAAGGAAACAAACACACTTTAAACCCAAACCAAAGCAAAAAAAATAAACGCATGGTATTTTATTTTATTTTTTTTAAATATGCGATTATCATCACTGTGGTAATGTGAATGTTAAACCATAAACCAACCAACCAACCAGATTCAGTCTTGGATAAAAATGCACACTGGTTACCTCGGTACATTTGTTCATTCATTTTTTCAGCCAGGGATTGTGTGAGCATGTTTACATTACATGTTTACATTCATTCAATCATTCACAGCTTCACTGATGAAAAAGCACACCAAAGAATGTTGTCACAGACATTTTTTTAATTTTTACTTGCATCATCTACACACATTAATTGATGCGAATTTGTTTTAATATACCTGCAGCAAGAAATGCTACATGCTCCTTTGGTGTCTCCGTGAATGCAGGTCGATAAACATCTCTGGTTGAAAGATGTTTGTGAACAGATTGGTAGTGGATGTACCTATCTCTCTAGCTGAATCTCAGTTTCCCAGCAGTTTTTGGTTACAAATTATAAGGAAACAAAACAAATGTCACATGTTTCAATATGCCATGTTATGTTTACAATGATCATTGTGAATGTGAGTAAAGAATAATATCTCTGTTTATTTTCAAAACAAATGCTGTATTTGCAGACATTCATTTAAAGTATACAGTCAAGTCTGTTGAAAGCATATTAGGCTACAATGCAAGTAGGCACCTATACAAAAGTAACGACCTCAAATACAAAACGTTAAAGATTTAGGGCTTAACATCTTTTGTCCATAAAAGGTGCTTTCAAAGATGGGTCACAGAAATAGGGTCTGAACAAATTTTGACCCCAGCTGGATGCGAACCCAGGACCTTCGGGATGAGAGTCAAACACACTACCACCGAGCCACCCAGCTCCCCCTCAAAATACAGTTTTACTGAGGAACATTTTTCAACTACATGTAACATTATTCACATTTACATTGACAAAGTGCTGACTTTATACAAGCTATTTGGGAGATAAGTGGAGCTGATGTCATTTTTAGTTGTGTGCATGCCAACGGAGACCGACACCGGCAACCACTTGCTCATGGGTTATTTACTTGGGAGCCAACTGCACAGTATATAAAAGAAGGGGGATAGGAGAGAAGGAATGACAGACTTATCATTTAGAGCCTTCCACTACATATATTATTTTGCTCATATATATATATATATATATATATATATATATATATATATATATATATATATAGAGAGAGAGAGAGAGAGAGAGAGAGAGAGAGAGAGAGAGAGAGAGAGAGAGAGAGTGAGTGAGTGAGAGAGACCATCACTGTAGTCCTGATATAATTCAACATTGCACATCCCACAACATTATAAAAGTAAAATGCAGTATCCAGCCATCAAACTCACAAACCAGAATTGTACAACAAACCTCTTATATAGCCTCACCTATCTGGTTTGTGAGTATCTCAGTATAACTCGAGGCAAATTTGTATCGTTACATTGTTGTGTAATGTTCTGTGCATCTACTGTGGGAATACAGGGTATTTACCCGACCACATAATATAGTAATGCACCTTCGTGTTTGTGTATGTATGTTTCCCCTGCCTACTTCCTAAGTTCCGGAGAAAGACATGGGTTATATAAGAGACCTGATGCATCTTATTTGAAGATGCAAATGATCGTCTTATTCTATACCTGCGTATTTCTCTGTGGGCTGGCGATTGGGTGCCTGATAGGCGGAGGCAGGGGATCTAACTGTTGTCCAGCGCTGAGTAATTCCCCTTGGTTTGTTGTACAATTCTGCCAGCGCTAGCCTCACCTATCTGGTTTGTGAGTATCTCAGTATAACTCGAGGCAATTTTGTATCGTTACATTGTTGTGTAATGTTCTGTGCATCTACTGTGGGAATACAGGGTATTTACCCAACCACATATAGTAATGCACCTTCGTGTTTGTGCATGTATGTTTTCCCTGCCTACTTCCTAAGTTCCGGAGAAAGACATGGGTTATATAAGAGACCTGATGCATCTTATTTGAAGATGCAAATGATCGTCTTATTCTATGCCTGCGTATTTCTCTGTGGGCTGGCGATTGGGTGCCTGATAGGCGGGGGCAGTGGATCTAACTGTTGTCCAGCACTTAGTAATTTCCCTTGGTTTGTTGTAGCCATCAAACTGCACTACACAGATACTGTGCACAATGTTGGCATGAAAATCAAACAATACTGTTACCCGTACCACACTGTGTCCAATTGCAGCACAAGAAAGTGAAATGCAGTCTCAAGCCCCATAACTTGCACTGCACAATGCTGATGTCAACACAAAATACCATAACAACTGAATAACAAGGGTACAATGCACTGTGTCCCCTAGTCTGCGTAATATAGGCATGCACACCAAACAATACTTGTACTGCTCTTGATACAAAGTCTAAGTAGTCGACCATATACCACTGCAAAATACATCAGTGCTACGCTGGCAAAGTGTCTACAACAGAGTCTGCACCATGCCGGCCCGTAATCCAAGCAATACCATTGCTGCTCTCCAAAAACTCAACATGGTGCAGGCTATCATGTCACAACTGATTGCTGCATAGCACCCACCACGTACCCCCTGGTACTGTGCACAATGATGGCGTCAGTTTACTTTGTTTATTTAATTTTGGACCCGCTGGGGGCATGAGAAAAATCACAAAAGAACTTACATGAATGTGCTCAAAAATGAAATATTATCCTTATTACTACACTGTACGCATGTTCCTTAGACAGCACAAATGACTTGTATGGACACAGATCATAGTCAGGTCATTCTGTTTGCTGGCGTGTGTCATGTACAGTACATCTGGAAAACTTGTGAAATGAACCATGTGGTTAGCAATTCTGATACGATAAGTAAAGCCACACAGCTGAAAGTCAAAGATTGACAGTGGAAGAAAAAAACAAACAAACACAAAGTACAGTACATATCATATGCCTATGATCAGTTATCACCCAACCACTTAAATCTGCTATGACAGCTGGAGGGTAATGCAAGAACTGCATGGTCAACTCACTCTTGAGAAGTATTGCTTTTATCATTGAGCAAGTCCACATTTGGCACAACATTTTAAACTGAGGGTTTAGTGACATTTATATACATCCCCGCGTTTCTATATTTCCGCACATCCCCTCTTCAGAAAGGACCCATGGGTTTTATACTCTGAGGCCAATGACCATTTTCAGAATGAACCCTGTATATCATTTTGAATCATGCAAAGCGGAGCAGTAATAAGTTTTCTCCTTGTCTCACACCGATGCTGCACAAAATCTATCTGTACCACTGTTTCCTACCCCATAAGAGTCAGCTGTGGAGTACATATTTTGAATGACTGATGTATGCCAGTATTTAGGAACTTGTCACAAAAAAGACCTGTTCATATGATGAAATGTCTTCGAAAAATGAACACATTGTCAGTAAAGGGGTTTTCCTTGGATAATCAAAAACTAATACATATTAAGCTGCGTTTCCAAATCGCGACATGACAGGAGAGTGACAAAAAGTAACCTTTCTGAGGGGGTCATCCAAATAAATATGCATAGGAAGGTCTTACCATTAGGTATCTATTTACCAAGTTTAGGGTTACAGTTGAGAGGAATACTTGAGAAAAAAACATCTTTGGGCAATATATGGCTATCTTGTACCTATATCCCGATTTCTTGTGACCTTTGACCTTTCTGACCTTTCATGCATACAAAATTAGTATGAATGAAAAGTTCTTACCACCTTGTACCAAATCTGGGTTTGAAGTTGTGTATACTTGAGAAAACATCATTCTGGTCAAAGTACAGCTATTTTTCACCATTTTACTGCACTACAAATTACAACATGGGTGTCAAATCGCTTTGTCACGTTGTTATATGAAAACACACAAAGCACACCGCCATCACTGTACAATTGCCCCTGAACTGCTCGACTGCACGTTACAATTTTGTCACCCCGCTGCTTCTATGTCAGGCTTATGGAAACACTCCCTCTTTATTTCTATGTTCTCGAGTTTTGTCATTGTCACTTTGTTGTCACTGCCCCACTGCTGTTGTGTCTGCAGTTGAATAGCCAGCCTAAAGCCTGCTTGCCCTTCTCCTAATATATGGCTATGCATCAGCTCAGGCAGTAAGGCACAGGCTTTTGCTGCATTGCGAATGATGTGACTGTCCAAAACCTTGACATTGTGGCCAGCCTTGTGGATGGACATCAAAATAACAGGATGTCTGCCCTCCTACACAGGACAATCAGTTCACTTCCTTTGCCTTCTCGTCGGTTGGCCATCGCTGAGAGATGTACCCGCTGAACTCTTCTTCCCTCATCTTTCGCAACCTGCAAAAGATAATTTTGTATCAAAAAACGTTTTGACATGCACATATTGCGTGCATATACGTTTGCAAGTATTTATACAAAGTACATACATGCATAATATGACAGTAGTCAGAACATGAACAAGAAAGGCAATGTCCTTATGGTTCACATGTATGACCAATCCACATAATACGTCCGACCTTTTTGACCTTGACTTCTCCAACAGGTCTCTGAAAATGTCTAAACATAAGTATAGGGCTGGATTTTGTACCAGCGAAACCTGAGTTTTTTTTCCAAATGCCTTCATTTTTCACAAATTTGTCAACCCTCTGTGACCATTCACCTCTGTGAGGGGCTCATTAAATTAGTATGCACAGAAAAGTGTTATCAGCATTCCAAATTTTATTGAAAAGTTTGTAAAAACATTTATAAAAACTACAACTCTACCCAAAACTAACTTTTTTCACCCTCTTGCCAACCTTGAGCTTTCCGAGGGGTCATCCAAATTAAGGCCTTATCATGTGGTATCTCCATAGCAAGTTTGAGCTTGAAGTTGAAACTACTACTTGAGATGACCTTTGAAAGGTCAGAGAAATTGGTATGTTTAGAATGATTTTACCACAAAGTACCCTTGTGCCAAGTTTGAAGTCTGAGGCTTGAATAGTCTTCGAGGAAATGCCAATGTTAAAGTTGCCCACAGATAACAGACAGTCGACGGATGACCCATTACAAACACTTACCTTTGCTATCACACGTGCGCCAAAAATTAGACGCCATTGAGCTTGAAATGACCACAAAGGGTGTATACATATATCTAGAATCAGCATCAATATTCAAAGTGTAACTTGCAGAAATTGTTTCAAACAGGACACAACGCATTGCTGTTTAGCAACAGCACACACTGGACCAAATGGGTAGTATTCAGAGTTTTCTAGAAAAAACTACCAAGTGAGTAGGAAAAGGCACTGTCAAGGGAGAGAAGTGTGCATGATCGACCAGTGATCATAGATCTACTGTGGCCAAAGCACACACACACAAAAAAAAGAGATAGGAAAGAGAGGGGGCGCTAAGAAAGTGACTGAAAGCAATGCATATGGAAGCCCCCCCGAGGGGGGGCGTATCACATATCCACCGTTCCAGCCACTCAGTGCATGGAAATTTAAATCCAGGTCCCCCCAAGGGGGGTCCAGATATTTAGCTGGTGTGGACAGCTGTTTCGGTCTTGGCGACCTCTTCAGCACACCATCGGCAACACTGGAGGAAGAAGGAACTTCTGCTTTCCCGCAAAGAAGACCACATTTTACTGTGGCTTCTGCAGGGGCATACATTCCATGCCTCCACCTAGAGCCAAATTTCCATGCACCCTAAGAGAGAACCTACTAAAAAGGGGGAAGGATTTGCAGTCAAAATTGTGTTAAAAAAGCAGACCGAAAGGGTTGACTGCCAGTGCCTGTAATTTAGAAAAAACTACCAAGTGAGTAGGAAAAGGCACTGTCAAGGGAGAGAAGTGTGCATGATCGACCAGTGATCATAGATCTACTGTGGCCAAAGCACACACAAAAAAAAAAGAGATAGGAAAGAGAGGGGGCGCTAAGAAAGTGACTGAAAGCAATGCATATGGAAGCCCCCCCGAGGGGGGGCGTATCACATATCCACCGTTCCAGCCACTCAGTGCATGGAAATTTAAATCCAGGTCCCCCCAAGGGGAGTCCAGATATTTAGCCGGTGTGGACAGCTGTTTCGGTCTTGGCGACCTCTTCAGCACACCATCGGCAACACTGGAGGAAGAAGGAACTTCTGCTTTCCCGCAAAGAAGACCACATTTTACTGTGGCTTCTGCAGGGGCATACATTCCATGCCTCCACCTAGAGCCAAATTTCCATGCACCCTAAGAGAGAACCTACTAAAAAGGGGGAAGGATTTGCAGTCGAAATTGTGTTAAAAAAGCAGACCGAAAGGGTTGACTGCCAGTGCCTGTAATTTAGAAAAAACTACCAAGTGAGTAGGAAAAGGCACTGTCAAGGGAGAGAAGTGTGCATGATCGACCAGTGATCATAGATCTACTGTGGCCAAAGCACACACACAAAAAAAAAGAGATAGGAAAGAGAGGGGGCGCTAAGAAAGTGACTGAAAGCAATGCATATGGAAGCCCCCCCGAGGGGGGGCGTATCACATATGCACCGTTCCAGCCACTCAGTGCATGGAAATTTAAATCCAGGTCCCCCCAAGGGGGGTCCAGATATTTAGCCGGTGTGGACATCTGTTTCGGTCTTGGTGACCTCTTCAGCACACCATCGGCAACACTGGAGGAAGAAGGAAAGAGTTTTCTAGTCCTTTTGTGTGCACTAAGTCCTTATTAAATAAAATGACAGTATTTGCAGACTTGCCCAACCCTCTAGTTTCGAAATCAAATGCAATATGGTGCCACTTGTTGACAGCAAGTGATTTTAGCATTTGGTGTTGTTTAGAATGCTGGTACTGGTCTACACCATCTTCAAAATAAAAGAAACCATTACAGTGTGATGTGTTTATTCCAACCAGTTGTGTTTTCTTATGAACCTGATTCTATTCACAAATCAATCGGTATGCTTTACCTCGAGTCCAGGACAATAAGTGTCACCTTCTCTCACTTTAGTTGATCACTGGAACTGGCATTGCCTGCTTTTAGCTGTGGCCATCTCCTTTGAGCAAACATGACCTGACTAGCTCTCGCCTCTTCTTGTTGTAGACGTCATACTTTTGTGCTTGTTTGCAAGTATACCCTCTGGGCGTGACTCTGCAGTGAGACGTCAACAGCAACACTGACCTGAAATGAAATACATGTTTATTATCATGTTATTCGGCAGCATGACAATTTCACTTTCAGTGAACTAAATGCAGGTGCAGATTACTACTTTCAAAATAAATGCGACAAAAACTGTGTAAACCGCAAAGAACAAACAACAATAGCAAAGTCTGTATGCCTCATGCACATAACTGATTCACATATAACCTTTGTGACCTTTCCAAAAGGTAGCTGAAATAAGTGTCACGAGTCTCAACATAAAGCCTTGCTTTTGTACTAGTGAAATTTGTATTTTTCACACATTCCAAGGTCATCCAAAATGGTAGTCAACAATCATTAGAGTTTCAGTCAAAGTAGCGTTTTACTAGGTAACCCTTTTAATCCTGATACACCCACTGCTTGAAATAAACGTGACTATGATAGTTCAAGTGTGGTGCCAGAATAGATTGGCGTCTCATCCGCCAAGCTATTCTGGCACCATCCTTGAATTATAAAAATGCTGGACCTATCTCTTAATCTGTAATATAACCTTCATAAGACAGAGAATATATGAGAAAACTAAGTTACTAAGTACTGGAAGCAGTTACTGAGTTAGTAATGCCACATTCTCCCTTAGCAGGACTTTTTCCTACACACAATATGTTTTCCTAGATAATAAGCACTGGCACTGGTTTTAATATCACTACAATGTCGACTACATACCCTCTACCGTATTAGTAAAGACTCTCTGAGAATGCATGGAAATGTTCTACTTCTAGGTGGTGACTGACATGGAATGCATGCCCCTGTCAACACACAATAAAATGTAGTCTTCTTCATTGCAGGTAGGCAGTGACGACGGCAATACTACTGTGGGGACCTAAATTTCCATGCATAAAAGGACAGTTAGCTATTGGGGTTTTACGCCATGCAGGTGGCATCTCACGGCGGTGCAAAAACCTTTTTTTTTTAAAGGGTTGGAAAACCAGTCAGATATGCCACTTACGTACGACATGTTGCTTCCACTAGTAACTCGTGTTCTAGTCATTTAGAGATATGAAAAGAGAGATTATTTGACCAATTTCTATAGACCCCAAATTTCCACGATTTTTGCTCACAAACTTCCACACCTTCATGCCGCCCATTTTTCAGAAATGTTAGTATTAAAACAGCGCCCCAGATTCGCCCGCTGCCCTGCTGTTATTGAGTATCAACTAACACGGCTAACTGAACACACATGTGCGCAGTACTGAAGACAAGTCGCTGTTGACAACCGCCAGGATTAACACAATGACTGAGTTAACCCTCTTAATTATAACTTTTGATCCCTCATTATCTATGTTCCCCACACAGAGTAAATACCATCGGAATTTACCCTCTGAATCATTGTTTGAACATACACCCTTTTATGTACCTTCCCCGCATAGTAGTTACCAACAGGGGTTAATTAGATTGTCTGTATCAACACACTGCATAAAACTTAACCTGAAAACAAACACGCACACACTGCCTGTCGCCTTAATTTATACCTGGAATGTGTTTACGCAACAGCCAGTGCCAAGCCTTAGTGACAGTCTACCATTCAATACTCTATTATTAACAGCTGTGTAAGCCCTGACTAGACATCATGTTCAAACTGGTTTATTTTAAACCTGTAACCCCCGCCCCCCCCCCCCACACACACACACACACCCCACACACACACACACACCCCCACACACACACACCCACACCCACCCCACCCCCCTCCCCCACCCCCCCCCCTTCCCCCACCCACCCCCCCCCCACCCCCCACCCCCATTACAAAAATGTCATATTTAGGTTACTGTGCCAAATTTTGGTCACCGTGTCAAAACGAGAAAAGTAGATCAAATTTTGGTCAATGTGTCATTAGGCCATTTCAGAAAATGTATGTCATTTCATATAAAGAGGTCACACTCTGGTTTGAACTACAGCAAGTTTTCTGAAAATAATTTTCCAACTACATGAGCAAATGAAAAAATACCCCCCTTGAAATAGGCTGGTTCCTCAGGCTATTCAATTGGACGGGTCCATAAAAAGGGGTGATTTAAAATACTCCTTTTCAGTCTGCACAGGTATGTATAGATTTTACTATACACCCTTTTTTTGTCAGAGTGATATGTAAGTGCCAAGCCCAGGCCTTTCATTAATCAGATCGAACTGGTTTTTCTAGCTGTGTCTGACGTGACTGTTTGCTAATTTTATTGATCAGTCTGTGCTGAAACGTTCTGAAGAAACACATCTCTTTATCAGTGGACTGTCTACACACAATATGACACAAAGTTCTGGAACAAACGTTATTAAGCACGCTGGAATTCTTCGCAAACGGCTAAACATTTGTGTCAGAAAAGGTGGTGCTTACAACCATGAACTGAAACTCCTGAAGGACAAAGCACACGAGCTACAATCTGATTTACGTGATATTGAAAAAGATATGATAGAATCTACGTCTTTTTTTTGGGCAAAATACAATGCTGAAGGCAATAGTACCTGAGTCAAGACAAGCCTTCAATTCCACCGAGTCACTCACTGTCACTGCATGATATTACAAAGTTAGCGCGGCCAAATGTGATTGAGCTATCTTAACACCAGTGACCAACTACACGTCACTGGGCCTTAACAACCACGTTTGGCGCCGGACCGGTTACTAACACGGTTGACTAAGATGTGTACAATCAACAGTGTTGGACCGCACATAGTCATTTGCTATCACTTCCATACCGTGGGCAACTAATAAATGCAAGACAGAATACAGAGTTAAATGACTCTTTCACAAGGGTCTTAGCAAGCTGTGTAATCTTATGTGATCGTTGTATCCAGCATATACAATGACATAGGGTCTTAGAAACAAAACTAAGTGCGCAGTGGCTAATTGAGTATACAGTCCTTACGTATCGCATGACATACAACCCGTGAAGTGTGAGTGCATGTGTCTGTGGGTATGTCTGTCTGTCTGCCTTGTTTGTCTGTCTTTGTCTCTGTGTGTGTCTGTATGTCTGTGAGCATATGTGCGTGCATGTGCGTGTGTGTTTGTCTTTGTCTCTGTGTGTGCATGCATGTGTTTGTTTGTCTGTGCGTGAGTGTGTGTATGCGTGTGCGTGAGTATGTGTGTATGTGAATGTATGTGTGTATGCGTATGTGTGCATGTGTGTATGTGTGTGTGTATGCATATGTGTGTATGTGTATGTGTGCATGTGTGTATGTGTATGCGTGTGTGAGTGCATGTTTTGCGTATTTTTGTGTGTATGTGAATGTATGTGTGTATGTGTGCATGTCTGTCTGTGTGTGTGTGTGTGTGCATGTGTGCATGTGTGCGCATGTTTGTCTGTGTATGTTTGTCTATACGTGTGTGTATGTGTGTGTGCATATTGATTAGCTATTAGAGATAGAAGAAAAGAAATTTCAATACCATTTATACCATATTTTCTGAGTCAATACACAGAAACACAGTTTGTTTTTAAAATAATAACCACACATACACACACACACACACACACACACACACACACACACACACACACACACTCACACACACAAAACATTGTTATATGCACTTGATATTAAATTTTTAAAGTAACCTACAGATACTTGATAAAAAATTTCCAAAATCACTTATAACTCCCAAATAACTTTATAGTTAACATTTTAAGTTGTTATAAGTTAGTTGACACAAGAAGTTTTGTGTCCTAAAATAAGAATTTATAAGAACTTATAAGAACTTAAACATAACAAATTGTAAGTTCTTGACTTAAGTCACAACTCACTCGGACAGATTTGACAAGATACAAGGACAAGAAAAACTTTTTTTTTAGTAATAGTCTGAGGGTGGTGGATCTGATGGGGTTAAATAGTTAGCTGAGATGACATCTCTTTGCGAAATGTAATGAAAAAATAATAAACGATTACCAAATCTGATTTTTATTTATTTAAAAGATTGTGTAGTTTTTCCGTGGTTTCCTGAACATCGATCTGTTTTCCTATCTCTAAAAAACTGGCCTTCAGTTCTTCAACATTCATGGGAGATTGACTACGCATCTTTTTTTGTATTTCTGTCTTCTGTTTGCTAATAAAATTGTCCTCCAATGATTTACTTATAGTAAGTGTTAGACTACTAAGTTTTGCACCAGCCAGCATACTCAATGCTTCATGTTTCTGTAATTTTGTGTGAAATCTTTTGTTTATGGCTTCCAAACCAAAGCATGCCAGGCATGTAGCAACGCTAATGCCCTCAATTGCAATTCCAATTAAACTTCCGATTCCTGTGGCAAACAGAACAATACCCCCTACAGAACATCCAGCTGAAACTGCACCAACAGCCATAGATGTGTTTTGTACAGAATTGAAAAGGTCTTATACCGTCTCTTAGATCTGGAGTATTTTGCCTCCTCACTTTCCAAATTTTTAATTGCTTCTGTAATATTTATTAATCTGAATGCGTCTGCCTGTAATGTTTTATCTGATGCAATTGGCACATGCGAATCAGGTGTCACAAGTGACACAGACTCAAGCGTCAGTAGTTGTGGATAGAGGTTCACCATTTTTTAAAATTCACAAATATTTTTATTTAATAAGGAATTACATTTTGCAACTCGTCAAAAGTATACAATTTGCCAGCATTATAAACGAAACAAGATTAATGTGTTCTAGTTTTATAAAATTTAGAAAAACAAAAGTTTGTTTATCGACCAATATCTTGACAGCTGGAACACTGCTCGAAACCTCAAAAATATCTACATTTTTTCCAATAGCAATAAAAACTTCTGTTGCCTCTGTCAATGTTTCATCCCACGTATGATTTATTCCCTGTGCAAAATATGACTCTTTGGCAGATGATACAGATCTCATGATAATTTCAAATACTATTGTCGCTTCTCTTGCAATGGTAAAGTTTGCTGGTGCAAACACAAATTTTGCATCTGATCTGCCCTTTCTGTGCGTAAGAAGATACCGTCGTCTCTCATATTCTTGTACCTTCAGTTTTTTCTCTGCTACTGTTGTCTTGTGCAAAGCTTGGAACAAGGCTTACAATCAGCGGCTCAGAGTTAACAACTTTCCTAAACACTAAGGCACATTCATCATCAGTATATACATAAGGACTAATAAATTCCAACTTTATGTCCCAGTCAATTGTGGGTGCTGGCTTAGGCGCAAGTGGAACAGGTGAAACCACCCACTTATTTCCCACATGTATTAAGTTGTAGAGAACGTTATTTACTGAAACAGGTACAGTGACATCATGCAACTGACCAAGTTTAGGTATAGGTCTCTCTGTTCCGTCTTTCATGTCATCAATTACTTTCCACCTGTACATACCAGTCGAATCAAGTTCAAATCCATACACCTCGCCCACCTCCCCCTCCTTTTCAAAATCCTGTACATCAGCCAAATCTTTTAACTCTGTTACAGGACACTTGATTGGAATAATTCTCGGCTTTGGACCAGCACTCATTTTTATAAACAAAAATAAAATTATTTAACTTCCAACACAACACTAAAATCATGCATCACAACTGGTTTGTCATCTTGATTAGTTACAGATATACACAGTGACTCAAAGAAACTAGAACCTCATTTCTTAAACTGCAAATTAGGAAATCTAACAGCCACACTTTCACAATAGGGCGCAGTTTCAGTTGGTAAGCTTTTCAACAAAGTTGAAGGCTTTCCATTGTGAACATTTTCAGTTGTGTTCAGTTATTTGAAATAAACATTTAGTACTGTATGTACTGACAAATTGACAGGTCGTTTTCCAGTTATTTTTTCTTTTTTTGTGTGTGTGTTAGTAAACTACCAAATATTAATGATAATGATTTGCAATCTTCATCTGGAAATGTACCTAAAAGCCAAGTAACCTTCCAAGACTAACTGATAATGAATACTCAGTACCTTTTGGAAATTCCAATGTAACAAGTAAGTTAGCTGGATTTAAAGTTGCTTTAATTTTAAATCCATTTTGTAGCCATTCAGCTAAAGTACAAAAGTCATAATACCCAGATCGTAAAATATCACCAATCCTAGTGCCATCAGCTACAAAATAACTTATATCATTTGTTACATTAAACCATTTTACACTATAAAACATTTCATGGATAGCCACAGCCTTGCTACCATCACGATTATCAATCCCATTAGTTAACAACACTGGTTTGCTTGTGTCAAGATTTGTTAAGGTAATAAGCATTTTTATTATCTCATAAAAAGGAACATGATGGAATTTACATCACCAACAAGCGTTACTACAAACGCATTTCAATTTAATGTAGATGCCAAGTACAATGTCGCACCTACTTATGAACAGAAAATAATTCAGTTAAATCAGCTTGACATAGCTGTGTCTGAACAAGATGTATTTCAAGTCAAAGTACCCAACCCCTTTGATCATTACATAAACCCTCCAATAACAGACGATGCTACAGCAAGAAAGTGGTCCTGAAGTCCACTACAGATGTTTCAAAACCAACTTAACTTTGCTATACTGTGTTCAACTACAGGCTGTGGTGTTTCTTTTACAGACCACTTGAATCACTCAAACAAACTTATTTACCAGCTTAGAAGAATACTGTCAGAACTGCATACACCACTACCAACTGAATCCAGTTTCAACAGGTATAACAACCCCATGGATATGAAAGCATTTGAATGCATCTGCAATGAATTTAACATCAGCCCCAGGTATGACTTAACACAAAATCTTGATGATCACAACAGCATGGTTACATTGTATTATGCTATGAGTCACAGACAATATCCTCAAGATTACTACCCTGGTTACACTTCATTCTCATCACAATCACAAGTCTGGTTGGGCTCAATAGAACAGAAACAGTCTAATGCCTAGCCCACATTTGTTTTAGACAAGAGTGACGGGTTTACTCAAGCAGGAGTCGAGCACGTAAATGAGTATATCAGAACATATGTCTGGTGTTTACTAGGTGCACAGTCATTAACAAAATCAAACATCTTAAACGGGAGTGGGAAATTTGAAGCACAAAAACAGTTTTTCGCAAATCTAGAAGATTCAGTAAATTCAGTGGTTGATCTCCCATCAAGCATACAACGCTATCAAGACGTACGCAGATATGCGAGATCGAAAGTTGACTTTGTAGTAGGCATCAGGTTATACATGTTACCACCTGACCTTCAATTACAAATGGATACAATAACAAATTATAATAACGAAATAATAGTTGCAGGTGTTGGTCAAAAACTCGGTCTCAACCAATGTGTAAACTTAGGAGCAACAACAACACATGTACAGTTGTTAAAACCATTAATGACACCAGCACCAGTAGCGACATCACCCATACAGACAGTAACAGTCCCGGCCCCTACACCTGACTCACCATCACCAACCCCTGACACACATGAGTCAGTGAGAACTGCATTGGTAATCGGCCTCACCAGATTAGGGGTATTATTTCTTTATCTGTTTCATTAAATACCCAGTGATTAACCCTCCTACTGTCATCAAAAAGACCCACACATGCTCTGACATGAATCCTACTTCCTTTGCTGCTGTACTAATAAGCCAACTAACAAAAGTGCCAATTATACCAGGCAATACATCCATCGCTTTCAGAGCCAATTTCTTAAGCAAGTCTGAAATGTGTGACAACTGTTTCTTTACCCACGACTGTAAATCTTTTGGGTCAGTTGGAGCCGGGGTTGGTGGGCCTGGTGGACTTGGTGTAAGAGAACCACCGCCACCACCAGGTCCCCCAAAGACAGCCAATACAACAGTACTAATAATAAACCCAAGAGCAGTAATTAAACTTGCAATTGTGACACCCTGTTCTCTGAAAAATGTTTTAAGTCTCTCAGCCAACGTTGTCTTCGTGAAGTATTTTCTGAATAGTTTCTCTAATCCTGTTGACATGTGTTTTCAGTTTTTCTCTTCCAATACTAATCACTTCTAATTGTCCAGATCTTTCTATCTGCAAATCATTTAATCTGTGTTGGATTCTTTCTTTCATTTCTGTGTCAAGATTCCCATTGTCTGCTGTAGCCAGTTTCTTTTTTTCACGTTCTATGTGTTTACCAAGCTCACCTAGTTTGGCTACATTATTTACCATCTCACCCCTTATTGTCTGCAGAGATTTATCCAACCCCATAATCTCCCGCATTGGCAAAGAAGGGTCATCTATTCTTTTCATAACATCATTTATTTGTCCTTCAGTAAATGAGGTTTCTTGTATCATTGTGTTTGCTATTTCTGGTAGGCTTGTTACTGCTGCCATTTCAATTTCTTGTCCCAAAGGTAACCTTGTTTGTGTGTCGTGAAGAGCAGTAATAAGACACGGCGGTACAGGAGACCCTCCAATACCAAGTTGACACAAGGCACCAACACCACCTTCATTTTTGATTGTACTTAAAACCATAAACTTACCAGGGTCTTTTTTTGTTAGTCAATAGTACTTTTCCTTTGTCAACAGTATTTAAATATAAATGTCCCTTGCCATCAAGTTCAAACTGATTAGGATCGATGTTGTCTGGGCAGTCACCAACATGATTATAAAACGAGTTTACTTTGGTTTCTAAAAGTTCATGACATAAACTGTAAGTATTTCTTGTACCAGTCATTCCAGTCATATCTGCCGTATCTCTTGTATTACCAAAATTATACATGTCATCCATTTCAATATCTTCATGATTAAAACCTCCCGCGGCCATTGTTTTTAATAATTTAATATTTTTTATTATGCATAATAAAAATGACATCATCTTACGGATCAAAGTTAGACCCATATAGAAAACTACGTGAGCCTATTGGTGTTATTGGCATTAGACAATCAATCGTCATTACAAATAATCCAAGTACTATAGACCAGAACCAAACACTTACAGTCAAGTTTCCAAACCTAGGTCCCAGAGACGTTATTGTTCCTGGCACTGCACGCCTAGCATTTAATATTGAACTATCATCAGACACAGATGTAAACAGAACACTAGTTAACAATCTAGGCAGAGCAATTATTAGAACTATTAAAGTAAAACTGGAAGGACAGGCAGTGTTTAGTCTTGATGACGCTGATGTGTTTTACTTTTACAAAGATTTGTGGCTCACAAGAGAAGAATGAGAAATATTGTATTTATCAAGGCATACAGACAGATAATTTTATGAAACTTCGAATCGATGCCGGAGATAAATCAACCACAGCAACCAAGGATGTTATATTAGCAGAAACATATGGAACCAGATTTTACATTCCACTTGAGTTTGAAATCTTAACAGCGCATTTACCTTATTACCAAGGAACACTGAATGACCATCTGAGTTGTGAACTAACTTTCAATGCCTACTCCAAAATTACAAAATCATCTGATCTCAATGCAACATATAAGATCTCTAACATTTCTTTGGAATATGAAATTGTCACACATACTGATCTAGCTAGACTCATTCAAAATCAGTACCAGTCAAGACTTCTAATTTATTATGACAGTGTGATTAGACATAGTTTAATACCCAAAGACAAAAGTGACCCAATGTGGAACATAAACTTGAACACACCTGCCAGGTCACTGAAAGTTATACTCATGTTGTTTGTTGAACCGGCAGGCCCATACAAAAGTGATTCAGAAAAATTTTACAATCCAAAGATTACACATTTGTCCTGTACAATCGAAGGCTGTCCAAATCAAGTGTACGCTACCTTATCAGCACTACCATGAGATCACAAAATATTTTGTGGGTGGAAGGATTAGGGATAAATCAGCAAACATTGCATGTAAAGATTTACATCTGTATGACGTTAGGATCGGACAATACCTTACAAATAAGTATGCACTTTGGTTTGATCTTCGCAGTACGGATGATGACTACCTTCATGGGTCAGGTCGTACTGTCGAAAACGGTATTGACGGGATTACAATTCAGATACAAAAAAAGGTTGAAAAAGCCGAAGCCATAAATATATATTTGTATTTGATTTATGACGCACATACAAGAGTGCTGACTAAGTGGACACTTGTATTAAAATATATCGTGTATTAAAATGAACTTGATGACACTTGACCCACACAGTGGTTTGTTTTGCGGTGCCACAGGGTGTGGTAAAACTGAATTTGTACTTAAACTCTTGCAAACAAGATACATCCATCATTTCAAAAACATAGTAATATTTTGTCCTACGATCAAACACAACAAAGCTTATCACAACCGATTATTCATCTGGACTGACAACAACATTTACTTAGTCAACCCTGAGAAAAAAACTAAATGACTACCTGAAATATTTTTACAAACAATTTGAAGGACAGTTAACCCTGTTTATTGTTGATGACTGCTCAGCAGAGAAAGACATTGTCAAGAAAAGAAACACTTTATCAGAACTTGCCTTCAGTGGCAGACATGCAAACGTTAGTGTATGGATCCTTACTCAGAAATATAATGCTGTACTGAAAGATTTTTGAGAACAGTTAAAGTTTATCTGTTTGTTTTACTGTAAGGATCGTGACAGCTTTGAAGACTGTCTCAGAGAGAACGATGTCATACCAAATAGCATGTACGTGATGATGTAAAAAAAAATAAACTGAAATCAACTAAGCATCTAAAGCTTATTTTAAAGACAGATCAGCCCACTGCGTATGGGTTAGTAAATTAATTTAGTGTTTTGTTTTGACCAATAAAAATGACAGACGGACAAACCCACCCAGTTGATGTTACAGACTGCTTCAAAGATGTTAAGTGTTTTTATGACTTAAAAACACATGTGTTTAAACCCAGCATTAAACTCTCAACACCACCAATGAAGATATACATGACATATAATGTTACTTTGGAATATTCTGATGGAGCACCATGTTATGATTATGAGACTGTTGATCTTAAGACAAATGCTTTTAAAGTTTGATGCTAAAAGTAGCCGCTTGTGCTTGTTTGAGGCACTGTGTAAAGACATATTTGATCAACTAAGAAAACTACATTGTTATATTGAAAGTGTTACATTTAATAAAGTGATATTACACCTGCAGGACAAGACTTCAAGACACACACCAGGGAAGTGGTTGACTTGTTTATCATAGCTACAACTAATACAGTAGTACTTAGGGTGTGACAGTGGTTGGTTGGTTAGTTCGGATTTAACGTCCACAGCACCGAGGTGCTCATGGACGGCCGTGATGGGCGGGTTATGGGGGACAGGGAAATCTATTGCCTATGGTGTACGACCTGAACACTGATCAACTCAGGCGCACTCCAAATGTGCCACTTTGATTTACCAGGACCTTTCAACGAACATGCTATTGAACAAATCCGTTTTTTCCCTCCGGGGCCGGGACGGGATTAGAACCCACAACCCAGCGATTCCCTTTGCTCTCCTGCTCCGACGTTTAAACGCCTGAGCTATTTCGGACCCACGTGACAGTGGTAATTTTTTTCCCCATTTATTATTTTGTCGGACAAATAAAAATGACAGACAATGCTCAAAGCTCATCAGGCTCAACAAGTCAATCACGCTTAAGAAACGTGTTTCACACAACAGACTTGCCTATATCCAATAGTAACAATGTCTATGAATCGATAGAAATATATTTTTCTGTCATACAAGATAATCTTCTTTCAGGCAGTGTAAAAATTCAGGTTGTTGCAAAAATAGAATTTACTAGAGTAGACGGTGAAGTGATTGTATCGTATATCTCAACAAGACAAAAAAACAATCAATTTAAGAAGGGAATTAGAAAACGTGTTTAGAGACAGACTATTACCTGACATCCTCCAAGCAATCGACAGTGCAAAAATGAAGGGGTCTGGTTGGCACAAAGGTCATGTACATGAACTACAATTAAAACAGTGAAGGTATCATCCTATATTGGGTAAATCATGGTTGCCACTGCCAACAGAGGTTGCAAACAAAAAGGCTGTCGTTAATATTCAGAACAATGACCACTATTGTTTCATGTGGTGTGTGCTTGCTAAACTGCACCATGTAAAATCAAAACCTGAGCGTGTATCTAACTACACCCAATTCAACTTCAGTGGTATAATTTTCCAAGTTAAGGTAGAAGACATAGACTTGTTTGAAAAACTAAATACTGGTATATCTGTAAATGTGTATGTGTGGGATAATGAGTCTGTTGACAAGTTACAACCCATTAGAGTATCACCTTTGGCTCCAACCTACGGACAGCCAGAAGATAAACATGTTGACATGTTGCTAATAGAAGATAATGATATCTTTCACTAAAATTATCAGAAATATGTCACGTCTAATTCATGGACATACAACAAAACACAATGGCAAACAGGAAGTGTGTAAGAGATGTGTACAAATATTCTCTTCTATTGCAGTGGCACACAAACATGTTTTACATTGTAGGTCAGCTGATGACATACAAACTGTACTTAAGTATCCAGATCCTGGTAGTCAAGTATTTTTCAAGAACTATGGGAATCAGCAAAAGCTGCCATTTGT
This sequence comes from Semisulcospira habei, assembly GCA_036245525.1. Classification (NCBI taxonomy): domain Eukaryota; kingdom Metazoa; phylum Mollusca; class Gastropoda; family Semisulcospiridae; genus Semisulcospira; species Semisulcospira habei. The sequence goes on from BTPG01000001.1 coordinate 272,319,979, forward strand.
AGTGTATGCTGATTTTGAATCACTGGTTGTACCATATGAAGGTCCTGTTCCAGAATCATTACCCAAGACTATAAAGTTGAGTGACCAAGTGGTGTGTTCTTTCGGATACATTATTGTTAGGTCAGGCGGGCAGCATTCAGAACCTGTTATCTACAGAGGTGAAATGAAGCATGTCTGTTTTTAACAGAAATGAGACATCTGTATAGTCATCTCACAACAAGTCAGATGCTTTTGGTAATGACAGAAGAAGACAAACTAAATTTTGATACAGCTGTGACGTGTTGGATTTGTGAAAAACCTTTAGGAGGTGATAAAGTTCGTGACCATGATCACATAACTGGGCGTTACAGAGGTGCTGCACATAACAATTATAACTTGCTATTAAAAACAGATCCTAAGACATACATGTTACCAATCTTTTTTTCACAATCTCAAGGGGTATGATTCACACATTATCATGCAGGCTGTGGATGAGTCTTACAAAAACATTAATTGTTTTGCCCAGACAACTGAAAAGTACTTGACTTTTAGGTTGGACAAATTAGTGTTTTATGACTATGCAACAGTTGTCTTCAGGTTTTGCTAGTCTGGCAGAAGGACTGACTGAGTATCCAATAACAAGTAAATATTTTGAGCCAGACTTGATTAAGATAGGTGTGTATCCCTATGAGTACATTGATCACTGGGTTGTGTTTGAGGAAAGGAGACTGCCACCAAAAGAAAATTTTTATTCTACACTTAATGGTAAAGGTATTTCTGACTCTGATTACCAACACGCTCTCGATGCATGGGATAAATTAGGGTGTCAGACTATTGGTGACTACCACGATCAATACTTGAAAGCAGACATTTGCTTTCTAGCACGTGTATTTAAAAGTTATCGTGAAAAGGGTTTGTTGCAGTACAGCCTTGACCCAGCTTGCTACATAACTAGTCCTGGCATGACATGGGATGCATTTTTTAAAAATCCAGTAAGATATTTATAGGTTTGTTGTCTGATCGTACTATGGGGGAAATGGTGGAACGTGGATTGAGGGGCGGCATTAGTATAGCCACGAACAACTATGCCAGAGCCAACAATAAATATCTGGACGACTTTGACAGCTCAAGCCCTGGGTCAAGGTCATTCATTACGTACATGGACGCTAACAATTTGTATGGATATGCGATGTGTGAGTTATTGCTCTTGAAAAACTTTTGTCTGTATGATTTGTCACAGTATGACATAACAGAGTTAACAAACAATATTATAAATCATGACCGAAACAACGCAAAAGGTTGGATCTTTGAAGTAGACCTGGAGTGCCCACACCATCTACATGATTACCATATGATTATCCATTGGCTGTTGAAAAAATGAGTATGACAGGAAAAAGAGAAGACACTAAACTTGTACCAAATCTGAGTGACAAATTCAATTACGTTTGTCATTATCGCTTACTACAGTTTTACATCAGACATGGGTTAGTACTAAAGAAAGTTCACAGAGGCTTTCAATTTGATCAGAGTGCTTTCATGAAAAAAAAAACATAATAAAGAACACAACCCTGCGTGCCAGAGACGCCAAACACTGCATTTGACAAAGACTTCTTTAAGCTTATGAACAATTCCTGTTTTGGCAAGACGATGGAAAATCCTCATCACCGCAAAGATGTGAGACTTGTCACAACTGAATCAGGTGCAATTAAACTTACAGGAAAGCCACAGTACACAGGGTACGAAAAGTTTCATTCATCATTGTATGCAGTGTCACTCAAAAAAAAGATTGTCAAACTAGACAAGCCAGTTTTTATTGGTGTGGCAATTCTTGAATTGTCAAAACTGTTGATGCTTGAATTCTTCTATGATTACTTCAAACCAAAGTATCCTGAGTGCCGTCTGTTATACACTGACACTGACTCTATGATCATTGATGTGCCTACTGAAGACTTTTATGAAGACATGAAAACAGAGTTCCACATGTATGACACATCTGACTATCCTAGGGACCATAAATTATATAGCACACAAAACAAAAAAGTGCCTGGAAAGTTTAAGGATGAACTGAATGGTGTGCCAACAGTTGAGTAGGTTGGACTTAGATCAAAAATGTATTCTATACTGCATCAGAAAGGTAGTCAGTCAAAAGCAAAAGGAATTTAAAAAAAACAGCGATTAAAAATAAAGACATCTGTCATGAACATTATAAGCAAGTATTAGATGGTGAATTAATGCCTGATTATCCAAACAAGTCACTGAGATCAATCAAACATAATATTGAAATGATCCAAACACATAAGAAGTCACTTGCAGTTGGGGACACAAAATGTGTGTTTCACAGTAAGGAGAAGGCTTATGCACCTGGGCATTACATGCTTCAGTTATCTGATGATATTTGTGATGAACTGATTGATGAACTGATTGACGAATTGGTCAAACTCTGTTGGGTACTTCTTTGGTCAAAAGTGAGTAACAGTGTCTGGGGGAATAATCTGTAATTCTACTCTGACAAATGCCCTCTGCGGCACTGGTTCATACAGGTAATATATTGAAGCGCCAGCACCAGAAACTATTTTTTTTATATTGTGTACGGACGTAGACCAGATGGGGTCAGTTGCTCTGCACTTTACATCATTCTCGGCCTCCCCTGGTTGATATAGATATCTCACCTGTTTTGTAAATAAACTTGTGTCAGGTGCTGGGGTTGGTCCTGTTTTTGGCTCTGTAATTGTTTTCAATTTAATAACATCAGCAGGCTTAGGCTGTCCTTCCTTATTCATTGCTTTTATCGCATGTGGTAATCTTTTTACCCACTCTGTGTTCCGCGTGTCATGCATGAGTTCTTTTGAATACTGGTAACTGAAAAGTCTCTCAGATAACTGTTTGTTAAAATTTTCTACAATTGCCTGTGATCTGTGTACACCTGGAATGCCACGTCTAACCAGTACGCCATGCTTCACAAATAACTGATTAACTGCACCTTTGAATTCAGACCCATCATCAACCTGTACGAGTCTAGGGTATTTTAAAGGACCTCGACTATATATTTTTTTTAATGCTGTAGCAACTGTGGTAGCAGTTTTGTCAGATATGGGTTCGACGTCTTTATACCTTGATGCTATGTCAACAACAGTCAGTGCGTACTTGTATCGTTTTTTTCTTATTATATCATGCGGAAGAAACAGGAGGTCCATTTGATGTGTGTCATTTGGTATAGTGTTTTCAAAATGAGTTCTTGTTATTTTTCTTGGAGCAGGTAAATATATCTGCCAAATTGCTTGTTTCTGTAACCATTGTTTTATTTGATTGAGTGATACATCATCACCCACGGCCGCATGTAATTTCTGAATAGCCGTGTTACTTTTCCAATATACAATTGGGGAGTAATATATTTTCGATAGTTTATTTTCGACTTTCATTTTTTCTACCAATATAAAGTCCAGTAAAAAATACAAATGTCATTCCCACTAAAACAAAGATTATTTCTCCGTTTCTTTGTTCTGTACTTGGTTTGTAATAGTCACTTAGTTTCGGTTTTGGGAAAGACATATCATTACCAATGACAAGAAAATACTCACAAACTGCGTCGTCTGTATTAGAAAATGTATGTTGTGCGTGACCTTCTAGACAAAGTTTTTCATTGATGAAATCAAGTTTCTCAATTCTATTGTTCTCGTAATCCTCCTGGGCTTTAGCCAGTTTTTCAGACGCTTCATTGTGTTGTTTCATTTCTTCTGCTGATTCTTCTCTACCCATTTTTGAAAAAAGATAATTTGAACCACTAAATGCCAATGCATTGACCATGGCGCCACCAATCATAATAGCTATTGTAGCCATACTTTTATTTACATAGAAACATTTTCGGGAATAATTCCCTGCTTTACAAGAAAGTTTTTTTTTGTGGCAATTGACGCTGTGACAACTACAATTAGCTTAGCACTGTCTTCAAAGTCTAATCTACTCAGGTCTGCTGATTTCATTTTGAGTAGACTTTTTCCAAGCATAGAGTAAGCTACTGCTAGTCCGCTGATTACGGCAGAGTGATAAACAAGGTTCATCAAGTTCTTTGTGTCACTCATTTTCTAAGGCAATAAAAATTAAAATAAAAAATAATCACTGCATAAGAGATGGGTCGACAGGTTTGGGTATTACTGGTAATGTGGTGACTTCTGGTTTTCTTTTTGGAGTGTCTGATTTTTTTTGACACTGTACGAATTGGTGGTTTGTATTTTTTATATAATTGGTAACCTACGTAACCAAATCTGACAACAAAACCAACAACTATATATTTTGAGGTTTCAGGTTCAGGGTTGGACTGGGTTGTTTGTCTCTCACTTTGATGAGGGTGTTTTGGTGACACCGATGGGGTTGGTTCTGACGGTCCTGTCGATGTTGGAATTGATACTGTTCCTGACGGTGGGTCAGTTACATGTGCCTTTTCTGTTTGGGCTTGAAGCTGTAATTTTTTTTGTCTGTTATATTCGGCTAATCTTTTTCCAGCCTCTACTCTTCCTGGACTTTTAGTCTTAGTCACTGTTTAAACCTGTGTCAAGACAGGGTTCTGCTGTGGAGTCGTCTGGGTCTCATCCATTTTCTTATGCAGTAAAATTTATTTTTTAAAAATCAATATGGCTACCAGTGACAAGCAAAATTACCACAGGTGCAAGATAATTCCCAGACTTGTAAAACATGACGCAAGCCAATTTGCCGATTGAACTTGAAACAATATGATTGCTTTCAAGGTCGTGTGATAGACTGTCAGTGTCTACAGGTAGAAAGTGACTCACTGCTTTTGTGTATAGACATACAAGAGATCGACTCAAATCACGAGTCATTAGTAGAGCGATATGGTTTTCATATTTAGAATGTAATTTAAATAGTTCGTCAGCCCTGTTGGACTCTATATCTTCTGTCATGTATTGTTTCCCGAGATTAGCTTTTGATTTGCCTGAAACAATTACAGAGAGAAGACGCTGTTTTTTCGAGTTTGTCTTTTTTCTCTACAGCACTGATATCGTTTAAAAGAAGTAATTCATCTTGGTTCATTTTATAATAAAAAATATTAATTTTAATGTCATTGATTTTGGAAATCTTTATTTTACCGAAAAAAATAAAGGGAAACCAAGAAAAATGGGCGGCGTGAAGGTGTGGAAGTTTGTGGGCAAAAATCGTTGAAATTTGGGGTCTATAGAAATTGGTCAAATAATCTCTCTTTTCATATCTCTCACTTAGTAAACACCACCAACCTTTTTTTCTACTTTAGTTTACCTTTTCCTTGCTGATGTCTGAAGAGATTTTGTTGTTTTCCTGGCAGCCATGTAGACTGCTTCCCGTTTGGTTGGCCCGTTCATTTTTTTTCTTCTGAGAAATGGTTATGTGTTGTTTCGCGCCACCTTACGCAGGTTATGTGTTACGCTCGATGACTTGTCGCAACTTATGCAAAAGTATCTTATTTCTGAGGAAACAAAACATTTTATGAATAGAAACAGTCAGCTTACACACCTATTTCAGACAGTATATATCTTTTGTCAATTATAGATAAATTGAGCTTGTTTGCAATACGACTTGCCGTACGGCGTTTTTTTTTTCCTGGTGAACTCCAGTCTCAGGTCATGGCAGACGCAAAAATAGCGGTATCTAAATGCGCAGAAAAGATGCGCGAAAGAGGTGTGTCCTACAACCTTAAATAAGCCTAGAATATGTGCAAAACTTCTCTCATACCCTAATTTTCCAATACAATGTAAATGATCCCATGTAAAAAGGACATATCCGCACTGTTTTATAATGGGCAAACAATGTTTTACTTATTTCAAACTGAAACTGCTTCTGCGTCGATGCGACTTTTAAAAATTGGCTTTATCCTGAGATGCGCCAATATATTCTCTAGTAAACCCTGGTGACGGAGCAATCTTTCTTTGAATAGACGCCCAATAATCATCATCATCATCATCATCAAACGATTATTTTATTATCATTGTTATAATTTGTCCTGTGGTGTTGACCAGACGGTCCTACCAACGTCACCATCACGGGTACAGAGTTCCACATCATGGACGGCACGGCCACACTTTACGTCAACCTCACCTGCACCGCCACACACTTCTGGTCCTACAAGATTCCCGGCTTTGTCATCTTGTGGAGTGTGGACTGCTTGTGTGAGGTGTTACATGACAACGCCAGCACATGCACCTTCCCCGTCAGACGAGGGGACAACGGGAAGAAAGTAACGTGCGAAGCTGCCAACGCTGTTGACCATCAACTCGGCACTACTGCTGAGCATATCCTTCAGCTGGCCTGTAAGTGCACCACACACTGTAATCCAATGGTGAGTGATAGAGCTTATTTCAGGGTAGTGCTAGTTATTGAGAATAGTGCATTTTTGGTCAGGGTAGTGCTTATTACAATGAGAGTAGTGCTGATTACATTGACAGGTAGAATTTTTTTACAGTTATATTAGCGATAATTACAGAGAGAGGCATGCTAATTGCATTGAGAATAATGCTTATTACAGTGACGGATGGTATTATTTTTTTACATTTATGCTAGCGATAATTAAAGAGAGATTAGTGATAATTGCAGTGAGGGAAGTGGTAATTTCAATGAAAGTAATAGTAATTACAGTGAGGGAGTGTTAATTACATTGTGGGTAGTGGTAATTACAGCAAGGGGAGTGGTAATTACAGTGAAAATAGTAGTAATTACAGTTAGGGACTTGCTAATTAGAGTGTGGGCAGTGGTAATTATGTTGATGGCAATGGGAATCACAGTGAGCGTAGTGATAACCACAGTGATGGTAGTATGTATTAAAGTAAGCGTAGTGGTAATCAGTGAGGGTAGTGGTAGTTACATTGATTATAATAGGAATCACAGTTTGCGTAGTGGTAATCACGGTGATGGTAGCAGGTATTATAGTGAGCGTAGTGGTAATTTGTGAGGGTAGTGGTAGTTACAGGTACGGAAGTAGGAATCACAGTGAGCATAGTGGTAATCACAGTCAGGGTAGTGGTAATCACAGTTAGTGTTGTGGTAATTACAGTGAGGATAGCGGTAGTTATATTAAGGTCTAGGTATTTACAGTGAAATTAGTGGTAATTACAGTGAGGGTAGTGCTAATTACAGTGAGTAATTAAATTCAGGTCATGGTATTTACAGTGAAAGTAGTGCTAATTACGGTGATGGTAGTGCTAATTACAGTAAGGTTAGTGTTGATTACAGTGAGGGTAGTGGTGATTATGGTGATGGTTGTGCTAATAACAGTGAGGGTAATGCTAATTGCAGTGAGGGCATGTGCTTAACCCGTTCAGTGCCAGTTAAACCAAACGGTTCTTCAATATTCGTTCATTTAACTCCAAAACACGTTAGACGTCCCATGATTATGCGTTCAAAGTGGTGTCAGCAAGAGGCAGAAATCCCCATAATCCTCGCCACTACAGACATCCCATAATCCTCGAGACTACAGACATCCCATAATCCTCGCCACTACAGACATCCCGCCACTACAGACATCCAATAATCCTCGCCCCTACAGACGTCCCATGATCCTCGCCAATACAGACGTCCCATAATCCTCGCAACTACAGACGTCCCATGACCTTGGCCACTACAGACGTCCCATTTCCCTCGCCACTACAGACGTCTCATGATCCTCGCCACTACAGACGTCCCATTTCCCTCGCAACTACAGACGTCCCATGACCCTCGCCACTACAGACGTCCCATTTCCCTCGACAGTACAGATGTCCCATGACCCTAGCCACTACAGACGTCCCATGATCCTCGCCAGTACAGACGTCCCATGAAACTCGCCACTACAGACGTCCCATAATCCTCGCCACCACAGACGTCCCATGACCATAGCCACTACAGACGTCTCATGATCCTCGCCACTACAGACATCCCATGATACTCGCCACTACAGACGTCCCATGATTCTCGTCACTACAGATGTCCCATGATCCAAGCCACTTCAGACGTCCCATGATCCTCACCACTACAGACGTCCCATGATCCTCACCATGACAGTTGCTCCATGAACCCTCGCCACTACAGACGTTCCATGAGAGATAGTAAAGTAGACATCTGATGGACACCCCTCCCCCAATCAATTGACTTATACTAATTAGCTCTGTAATTATACAAACCAACGCCAACCAAGACAGTCAATGCCTTTATTACCTAACCGTACTAGTTCCACCCCAGAAATCATTAAAAGCAACGACTTTTGATCAGCTGCCAACCCACGATTATTAAGCCAGATCCCCCACCCCCAAGTAAATAATTAATGCTGCCATTGACTACTTTAAACAAAGGATTGTTAAGGTCAAGGGTTAAGATAAAGTCACAGACCAAGATTACGGTCACCAAGGTCAAGGTCACCAAGGTCAAAGGTCAAGGTCACGGATCAAAGTCAAGGTCACGGGTCAAAGTTAAGGTAACGGGTCAAGGTCATCAAGGTCATGGGACAAGGTCATGGGTCAAGGTCATGGATCAATTGTATTGAGCCAAGGTCATGGGTCAAGGTCATGGGTCAAGGCCACTGAGATCAAGGTCATCAAGGTCAAGGTCACCAATTTCAAGGTCAGAGGTCGCTGATCAAGGTCAACTAAAACTTGAACCAAAAAATGGTAAAAGTCCGCGCCTGTTCTTTTTCCAGTTGCTTTCACAGAGTCAGCTATAACCCAGGTTCAAGTGCACAATTCGCCTTCCCTGTGAGAGCTTTTGGTGTGGCCTAGCTTTTGGTTTGTTCCGCCCACCCCAGGTGGGAATCTACCGACTCCTCGACTCGGCTGCCTGAAACGAAAGTGTGGAGATGTCCCAGAGGTGTTTGGAACAGGCAAGGGAGTTACAACCCGGGTTTATGTGCACAAATAACTCCCTTGTTTGTTTGCCAGACCACTGGACCACTCACGGACCCACAATGAATAGAATAATTTTCATATATATAGCCCTACATTCTCCTTTCAAAAAAATTAAGCTGGTGATGCAAAATTAAAAAAGTAATACACCAAAAATTATATTTGTATTAAAAGACAACAATAATCACACATTTTTAAACAAAAATCAAGTAGTAACATCTGTGTACTATTATCTACCATAATTATTGACACATCTTGCCTTTTATTTTTCATGAAAAAAAATATATTTTAGTCAAAAATAAAAACATAATTTAATGCAGCAAGGGAAGTAACTTTTTGTCTTACCAAAATTTTTACAAAATTACTTCCCTTGTATAAACCTATATTCAACAAAGGGAAGTAATCTAAAATTTTGTTACTGAACAGGTGGTGATTCCTTCCCTTGATGTTACTGAACAAAGGGAAAAAATCTGTTATTATTTCTTATACTGATACTGAACAGAGCAAATTTTCTCCCATGTTGTTACTGAGTCTAAATTATTTTCTGGTGCTCAGTCATGGGTAAAATTATTAAGTCTGTCTAGATGTTTCTAAGTAAATTACAAGTACCTAATAAGGTAATTTATAAACCAGCAAATAACTTTGTAAGTATCTTTGAAGTGACTTAAAACAAGTTCTTATAAGTGTCTTAAAATAAGATCTTATAATTTCTTGACCCAAGTCAACAACATACTCGGACAGATTTTCCAAGTTACAAGGACAACAAGAAAACTTTTTTCTTAATGGTAGTCAGGTGGTGGAGCTGATGGCGTCAAATGGGCAGACGTGAAGGCATGACATCTCTTTGCGAAGTGTATGACAAAAATAATGGATTACCAAAACTGATCTTTACTTGCTTATAAGAAAAGATTTCTTTAGTTCTTCAACATTCGCGGATTGACTCCGCATCTTATTCTGTATTTCAGATTTCTGTTGTTTGTAATTGGCCAAATCATCCTGCACTCTCTTAAATTCGTGATCATCAATTTTATTATCATCTAAAGCCTTACTGATAATAAGTTTCATACTGCTCAGCTTAGCTCCAGCAAGCGTACTCAATGCTTCATGCTTCTGCAACTTTGTATGAAATCTTTTGTTAAGGGCTTCCATACCAAAGCATGACAGACCTGCGGCAGCACCAACACCTTCAATAGCAATTCCTATGATACTCCCCACTCCCGTCGCAAACAGAGCTAAACCAGTTACAGATAATCCAGCTGAAACCACACCCACAGCCATTGATGTGTTGTGTACAGAATTGAAAACCGTTTTATATCGTCTTTTGCACCAGGAGTATATTGCTTGTTCTCCTTCCAAATACTTCAAAGCTTCGGTAATATTCATTAAAACGGAATGAGTCTGCCTGTAATGTTTCATTACGCACAATAGGTTCAGCTGGTTCAGGTGGTATTTGTGGATACAGTGGTGGCATTTTTTATGGCAATTATATTTTTTTTATTTAATCTTCTAATTTATTTTGCAACTCTTCAAAGTATACAATTTGCTAGTGTAATAAAATGAAACAAGATCTATGTGTTCCAGGTTTATGAAACTTAGGCGAACTAGAGTTGCTTTATTAATCACTACCTTAACAGCAGAGACACTACTTGAAACTTCAAAATCTGTTTTGATTTTTCTAATAGCAATAACAACCTTTATTGACTCTGCTACTGAGCTATCCCACGTAAGTTTGATTCCTTGTGCGATATCTGCTTCTTTCCCAGCATCCAAAGATCTCATGAGAATTTCAAAAACTATTGTTGCTTCTCTATCTATGGTAAAATTTGCTGGTAGGAACGAAATAGAAGTATCTGTTTTACCCTTTCTATTTGTAAGAAATACCTTCGTTTTCCATACTCTTGAAGTTTTAGTTTTTCTCTGCTATTGGTTTCTGCAAAATAGCTTGGCACAAGACTTACAAGCATTGGCTCAGAGTTAACAACTTTTCTAAATACTAAGGCTCCTTCATCAGTAAAATAAACATAAGGACTGATAAAAACAAACTTTACATCCCATACAATGGGAATAGGTGCAAGCGGAACAGGGGTAGGAATAAGTACCCACTTATTACCCACATGTTTTAAGCTGTAGAGGACATTACTTACAGGAGTAGGAACAGTAAGATCACGAAGTTGACTAAGTTTAGGAAACTGTCTCTCAGTGCCATCTTTTGCATCATCAATTACCTTTCATTTGTACAATCCAACGGAAACAAGTTAAAGGCCATACACCTCTCCTACCTCACCTTATTTATCAAAATATTGCACATCAGCCAAATCTTTCAACTCTATTGACGGACATGCAACTGGTACAATTCTTGGCTTTGGACCAAGACCGCTCATTTTTTTTATTTTGCAAAAATAAAATTTATTTAACTTCCAACACAACATAAAAATCATGCATCACAACTGGTTTGTCTTCCTGATTAGTTACATATAAGCACAATGATTCAAAGAAACTGGAGCCTACTTTTTTAATCTGTGAATTAGGAAATCTAACAACTACATTTTTGCAATAAGGAGCAGTTCCAGTTGACACGCATTTCAACAATGACGAAGGCTTTCCATTGTGAAGATTATCAGTAGTGCTTAGTTCTTTCAAATGAACATTTAGCACTGTGTGTACTGACAAATGAACAGGATATCTGCCAGTTATTCTTGATTTTTTTGGTGATAGAAGACGACCAACTGGTGGTGTCCAATCTGGATGTATAATTTTTTTTACCTAAAAATCCAAGTAATAATAAAAGACTAATTGATAAAGAAAAGTTTCCACTTTTTGGAAATTCAATTGTAACAAGTAAATTAGCTGAGCTTAAAGTTGCCTTCATTTTAAATTCATTTTGAAGCCATTCAGCTAAAGTACAAAAGTCATAATACCCAGCTTGTAAAATATCACACTTCTCAATACCATCGAGAGTTCCACTTACAGAGTAATTTTTATCATCTGTTACATTAAACCACTTTGCAGTGTAGAACATTTTATGGATAGCTACAGCTTTGCTACCATCACGATTATCAATCCCATTAGTTAACCACACTGGTTTGCTTGTGTCAATATTTGATAAGGTTATAAACATTTTTATAATCACATAAAAAAGCATAATGGAATTTAAATCACCAACAATTGCCACTGTAAATGCATTTCAATTTAACGTAGATGCCAAGTATAATGTTGCACCTACTTATGACCAGAAAATAATTCAACTAAATGAGCTTGATATAGCTTTGTCCGAAGATGATTTATTTCAAGTGAAAGTGCCAAATCCGTATGATCATTACCTAAACCCTCCAATAACAGATGATGCAACTGCAAGAAAGTGGTCTTCAAGCCCACTACAGATGTTTCAAAACCAACTTAACTTTGCCATACTGTGTTCTACTACAGGCTGTGGTGTTTCTTTTACAGACCATTTGAATCATCCAAACAAACTGATTAAGTCTGTCTATCGTTTCCACACGTATTACCAGCTTAGAAGAATACTGTCAGAACTGCATACCCCATTGCCCACTGAATCTAGTTTTAATCAGTTTAACAATCCTATGGATTTGAAAGCATTTGAACGCATCTGTAATGAATTTAACATCAGTACAAAGTATGACTTTACACACAAACTTGATGATCACAAAGGTATGGGTACATTCTATTATGCTATGAGTCACAGACAATATCCACAAGATTACTTTCCTCCCTACTCTTCATTCTCATCAAAATCTGAAGTGTGGTTAGGCTCAATTGAACAGAAACAGTCTAATGCCTGGACCACATTTGTCTTAGACAGGAGTGATGGGTTTACTCAAGTGGGAGTCAAACGCATTAATGAGTCTATCAGAACTTATGTGTGTGTATACTAGGAGCACAAGCTCAAACAAAATCAAACATCTTAAACGGTAGTGGGAAATTTGAAGCACAAAAAAAATTTCTTGCAAACCTGGAAGATTCAATTAATTCAGTAGTAGATCTCCCATCAAGCATACAACACTACCAAGACGTTCTCAAATATGCTAGATCAAAAGTTGACTTTGTAGTTGGCATTGGGTTATACATGTTACCATCTGACCTTCAACTCCAAATGGGGACAATAACAAATTATAATAATGAAATAATTGTTGCTGGGCATGATCAGAAATTAGGACTCAATCAATCTGTAAACTTGAGCCCAACAACCACTCACCTACAACCATTAAAACCATTAATAACGCGAGTAACACCAGTGACATCATCATCACCTGTACAGTCAGTAACGCCAGTAACGTCAGTAACAGCCCCAGCATCGGCACCGACACCTGCACTGGTACCAGCACAGCCAGTAACACCAGCACCAAACATACATGAGTCAGAGACAACTGCATTGGTAATTGGCCTTACTGGATTAGGAATATTACTTCTGTACCTGTTTCATTAAATATCCTATAATTAACCCTCCTACTGTCACCAAAAAGACCCATACATGCTCTGCCATAAACCCTACTACCTTTGCTGCAGTACTTATCAGCCAACTGACAACACTCCCTATTGTGCCAAACAAAGCATCCATTGCTTTTACAGCTAATTTCTGAAGTAAGTCTGATATATGAGACAGCTGTTTTTTTACCCACAACTGTAGATCTTTTGGGTCTGATGGAACTGGAGATGCTGGAGGGGCCGGGGTGCTACCACCTGGTCCACCTGTTACAGCTAACAGTACAGTACTGATAATAAATCCAAGAGCAGTAATTAAACTTGCAATAGTGATACCCTGCTCTCTGAAAAGTGTTTTCAATCTCTCTGCCAAAGTTGTGTCTTCGTGAAGTATTTTCTGAATAGTTTCTCTAATCCTGTTGACCTGTGTTTTCAGTTTTTCTTTTCCATTTTCAATAACTTCTAGTCGCGCTGATCTTTCTATCTGTAAATTCTTTTATCTGTGTTGTATTCTTTCTTTTATTTCAATGTCATCATTCCCATTGTCTGCTGTAGCTAGTTTTTCCTTTTCTCTTTCTATGTGATTATCAAGCTCCCCCAGTTTGGCTACATTATTCACAAGCTCACCTCTGATTGACTGCAGTGTTTTATCCAAGCCCACTAACTCCCGCATTGTCAAAGGAGAGTCACCCATTGTTTTCATAGCCTCATTTATTTGCCCTTCTGTAAATGAAGTTTCTTGTATTACTGTGTTTGCTAATTCTGGCAGCCTTGTTACTTTAGTCATTTTAATTTCTTGTCCAGTTGGCAACCTTGTTTGCACATCATGATGAGCACTAGCAAGACGAGGTGGTAACTGTTTATCTCCAATACCAAGTTGACGCAAGGCGCCAACACCATCTTCACCTTTGATTGTACTTAAAGGTCTAAACTTACCAGGGTCTCTTTTGTTAGTCAATTGTACTTTTCCTCCATCAGCAGTATTTAAATATAAATGACCTTTATTGTATTCAAACTGATTATGATCTATTTCATCTGGGTGGTCACCAACACTATCATAAAATGAGTTTACTTTGTCTGTTAACAGTGCGTGATACATACTAGAAGTATTTACCATTCCAGTCATATCTGTTGCACCAGTATCATAGTCATTCATGTCATATATTTCAAAATCTTCATGACCGAATCCTCCCGCTGCCATTGTTTTATTAATTTAATTTTTTTGATTTGTGTATAATAAAATGACATCGTCCTACGGATCGAAGTTAGACCCATACAGAAAACTACGTGAACCTCTTGGTGTAAAGGGCATTAGACAATCAATTGTTGTCACTAACAATCCTAGCTCCATAGATTAAAACCAAATTCTTACTGTCAAATTTGCTAACTTAGGCCCCAGTGACGTTATTGTTCCTGGTACTGCTCATCTTGCATTTAATATTGAACTTTCATCAAACACAGATGACAAAAAAAAAACACTAGTTGGCAACCTAGGCAGAGCAATTATTAAAACTATTAACTTAAACTTGAAGGCCAGGAAGTGTTTAGTCTTTACGATGCTGGTGTATTCTACTGTTACAAAGATCTGTGGCTAACTCAAGAAGAAAGAGAAGACCGTATTTATCAAGGCATACAGTCTGATAATGTTGCCAAACTCAGAATCAATGCATCAGATAAATAAACAACAGAAGCCAAGGACGTTATTGTGGCAGAAACATATGGACATAGATTTTGCATTCCACTTGAATTTGAAATCCTAACAGCGCATTTACCTTAGTACCAAGGAGCACTAAATGACCGTCTGAGTTTCGAACAAATTTTCAATGACTACTCCAAAGTTATTAAATCAACTGACACAGATGCAACATACAAGATCTCTAACATCTCTTTGGAATATGAAATTGTCACACATGCTCATTTAGCTACTCTAATTCAAAATAAGTACCAGTCAAGACTGCCAATTTATTATGATCGTGTGATAAGACACAGTTTGATTCATAAAGACAAAAGTGATCCAATGTGGAACATCAACTTGAACACACCTGATAGGTCACTGAAAGGCATTCTTATGTTGTTTGTTAAACCGGTGAGTCCATATGGACGGGATTCAGAAACATTTTACAATCCAAAGATTACTCATTTGTCTTGTACTATTGAAGGCCATCCTAATCAAGTGTATGTTTTGGGTATGCTACCTTACCAGCACTATGAAGAGATCACAAAGTATTTTGCAGGTGGAAGGCTTAGAGAAAAACCAGCAAACATGGCATGCAAAGATCTGCATCTGTATGACGTAAGAATTGCTCAATACCTGACAGATAAGTATGCACTATGGCTAGACCTGCGTAGTACAGACGATGACTACTTACATGGGTCAGGTCGTACTGTTGAAAATGGTAGTGACGGAATTACAATCCAAATACAAAAAAAGACTAAAACTGCTGGAGCAATAAACATATACCTGTATCTGATTTTTGATGCCCAACTGAACATTCAAGAAAGCAGACAAAGTGGACACATATATTAATTATATTCTATATTAAAATGAACTTGATGACACTTGACCCACACTGTCACTTGTTTTGTGGCGCCACAGGCTGTGGAAAAACTGAATTTGTTCTTAATCTCTTACAAACAAGATACATCCATCATTTTGAAAACATTGTGATATTTTGTCCAACAATCAAACACAACAAAGCTTATCACAACCGTTTATTCATTTGGACTGACAGCAACATTAACTTAGTTGACCCTGAGAAAAAACTGAATGACTACCTGCAGTATTTTTACAAACAATTTGAAGGACAGTCAACTTTGTTTATTGTTGATGATTGCTCTGCAGAGAAAGATATTGTTAAGAAGAGAAACACATTAGCAGAACCTGCCTTCAGTGGCAGACACGCAAACATTAGTGTCTGGATTCTCACTCAAAAATATAATGCTGTACTGAAAGATTTTCGTGAGCAGTTAAAGTTCATCTGTTTGTTTTACTGTAAAGATCGTGACAGCTTTGAAGACTGTCTCAGAGAGAATGATGTTATACCAAATAAACATGAACGAGATGGCGTAAAAAACAAACTGAAATCAACTAAGCATCTAAAGCTTATTTTAAAGACAGATCAGCCCACAGGGTATGGATTAGTGAATTAATTTATACATTTGGTTTGTCTTTAAAAAATTACAGACAGACAAACCATTGATATCACAGACTGCTTCAAAGATGTTAAGTGCATTTTTGACTTTAAAACGCATGTTAAAAAGCCATTTGAGCTCAGTATAAAACTCTCAACACCAACACTGATAAGCATGGTATATAATGTGACTTTGGGGTATTCTGAATGTTTTCCATGTTATGAGTACGAGACTGTTGATCTTAGGACACATACTTTTAGAGTTAATGATGCTAACTGCGACTGGTTTGAGGCACTGTGTAAACACATATTCAGACAACTATGTAAACTACATGATTAAATTGAAGACGTTACAGTCAATAAAGTGGTATTACACCTACAGCGCAAGCAGTAATATTTTTTTTTTTTTTTTTGTCGGACAAATAAAAATGACACTCAACACAATTGATGTTACAGACTGCTTTAGTTATATCAAGCACTTTTATCAGTTAAGAACAGATTTCAAACAACCGAACATAACACCAGTATCAACACAGGAGATGATTTATGTGTCATATCAAATGGCTTTAGAAATATTTGAGGAGTTACCATTTGTAGAGTACATGCCTGTTGATCTTAAGGCACATACCTTTGAAGTTGATGATCACTGGTTTGAGTCAGTGTGTGAGCAAATATTCAGACAACTATGTAAACTGAATCTGTTTATTGTAGGTGTTACAATAAAAAAAGTGGTATTACACAAGGTGTAATTTTTATTTATTATTTTGTCGGACAAATAAAAATGACGGACAATGCCCAAAGCTCGTCTGGCTTAAGAAGCGTGTTTCACACAACAGACTTGCCTATATCAAACATTTACAGTATCTATGAATCAATAGAAAGATCTTTTCCGGTAATACAAGATAATCTTCTTTCTGGTAGTGTAAAGATTCAGATTGTTGCAAAAATAGAATTTACCAGGGTAGATGGTGAAGTGATTGTTTCGTATATCTTGACAAGACAACACACAGTTAATTCAAGAAGGGAATTGGAAAAAGTGTTTAGAGAAAGACTGTTGCCTGACTCTTTAGAAGCAATTGACAGAGCAAAAATGCAGGGGTCTGGTTGGCATGAAGATCGTGTACATAAACTGCAACTGAAGCAATCCAGATATCATCCTATATTGGGTAAATCATGGCTGCCACTACCAACTGAAGTTGCAAACAAAAAGGCTGTAGTCAATATTCAGAACAATGATAATTTCTGTTTTATGTGGTGTGTGCTTGCCAAACTGCATTTTGTAAAAACAAAACCTGAACGTGTATCTAACTACACCAAATTTGTAAATAAACTTAACTTCAGTGGCATAGAGTTTCCTGTTAAGGTGGATGATATAGATTTGTTTGAAAAACTAAATCCTGGGATATCTGTGAATGTGTAAGTATGGGATAATGAGTCTGAGAACAAGTTACAACCAATTAGAGTATCACCAATTGCCCCAACCTATGGACAGTCAGAAGATAAGCATGTTGACATGTTACTAATAAGCTCTGGCTACGGCGATAACTTTCACTACACAATTATCAAAAGTATGTCAAGACTAATTCATCATATAACAAAACATGATGGTAAACAGGAATTTTGTAAAAAAAATGTTTACAGAGGTTTTCTTCCATTAAAGTAGCACACAAACATGTCCAGCACTGCAGGTCAGCTGATGACATTCAAACAATACTGAGGTATCCAGATCCTGGTAGCAAAGTATATTTTAAGAACTATGGGAATCAGCAAAAGCTGCCGTTTGTAGTGTATGCTGATTTTGAATCACTGGTTGTACCATATAACGGTCCTGTTCCAGAATCATTACCAAAGACTATAAAGTTGAGTGACCAAGTGGTGTGTTCTTTCGGATATATTCTTGTTAGGTCAGACGGTGTGCACGAAAAACCTGTTATCTATAGGGGTGAAAATGCAGCAGCTGAGTTTTTAACATAAATGAGACAACTGTATAGTCAAGTAGTACAGAATTTGGAAAACTGTCAGATGCCTTTGTTGATGACAGAAGAAGACAAACTAAATTTTGATGCAGCAGTGATGTGTTGGAGTTGTGAACAAGCCCTTGATGGTGATAAAGTTCGCGATCATGACCACATAACTGGTCGTTACAGAGGTGCTGCACATGGTGATTGCAACTTGAAACTAAAAATTGATCCCAAGGCATATAAGTTGCCTATCTTTTTCCACAATCTCAAGGGGTATGATTCACATATTATCATACAGGCTGTGGATGAGTCTTACAAAAAATTAGTTGCATTGCCCAGACAAATGAGAAATACTTGACTTTTAGGTTGGACAAATTAGCATTTTATGACTCCATGCAACATTTGTCTTTAGGTCTTGCTAGTCTGGCAGATGGACTGACTGAGTATCCAATAACAAGTAAACATTTTGAGCCAGACTTGATTAAGAAAGGTGTGTATCCATACGAGTACATCAGTAACTGGGTTGTGTTTGTTGAAAGAAGACTGCCTTTAAAAGAGAAATTTTATTCCACACTAAATGGAAAAGGTATTTCTGACTCTGATTAAAAACACGCTCTTGATGCGTGGGATAAATTAGGATGTCAGACAATTGGTGACTACCATGACCAGTACTTAAAGGCTGACTTTTGTTTGTTAGCAGATGTATTTGAAAGTTACCATGAAAAGGGTTTGTTGCACTACAGTCTTGACCCAGCTTGCTACATAACTAGTCCTGGCATGACATGGGATGCATTTTTGAAATCCAGTAAGATATCTATAGACCTGTTGTCTGATTTACGATGGGTGAAATGGTGGAACGTGGATTGAGAGGAGGCATAAGTATAGCTGCAAACAACTATGCCAAAGCCAACAACAAATATCTTGACGACTTTGACCCCTCGAGGTCAAGGTCATTGATTACGTACTTGGACGCTAATAACCTTTACGGATTTGCGATGTGTGAATTATTGCCCTTGAAAAACTTTCATCTACATGATTTGTCACAATGTGATATAACAAAATTAACAAATGAAATTATGAATTATGATCGGAATCACAAAAAGGGCTGGATCTTTGAAGTCGACCTGGAGTACCCACACCACCTACATGATTACCATAATGATTATCCATTAGCTGTTGAGAAAATGAGTATGACAGGGAAAAAAGAAGACACCAAACTTGTGCCAAATTTGAATGACAAATTCAATTACGTTTGTCACTATCGATTGCTGCAATTTTACATCAGGCATGGGTTAATACTAAAGAAAGTACACAGAGGAATTCAATTTGATCAGAGTGCTTTCATGAAAGATTATATAATGAAGAACACAACATTGCATGCCAGAGATGGTAACACTGCATTTGACAAAGACTTCTTTAAGCTTATGAACAATGCCTGTTTTGGTAAGACAATGGAAAATCCTTATCACCGCAAAGATGTGAGACTGGTTACAACTGAATCAGGTGCAATTAAACTTACAGGCAAGCCACAGTACACAGGGTATAAAGAGTTGCATCCATCTTTGTATGCAGTGTCACTCAAAAAAAAGATTGTCAAACTGGACAAGCCAGTATTCATTGGTATGGCAATTCTTGAGTTGTCAAAACTGTTGATGCTTGAATTTTATTATGATTACTTCAAACCAAAGTATCCTGAGTGCCGTCTGCTATACACTGACACTGACTTTATGATCATTGATGTGCCTACTGAAGACTTTTATGAAGACATGAAAACAGAACTGCGTATGTATGACACGTCTGACTACCCTAAGGATCACCCACTGTTCAGAACACAAAACAAAAAAAGTGCCTGGTAAGTTTAAAGATGAACTGAATGGAGTGCCTATAGTTGAGTATGTTGGACTGAGATCAAAAATGTATTCTATACTGCACCAAAGGGGCAGTCAGTCGAAAGCCAAAGGTATCAAAAAAACAGCAATAAAAAATAAAGACATTTGACATGAACATTACAAGCAAGTATTAGATGGAGAACAGATGCCTGATTATCCAAAGAAGACACTGCAGTCAAATAGACACAATATTAAAATGATCTAAACACCTAAGAAGTCACTTGCAGTTGTACACACAAAACGAGTGTTTAACACTAAGGAAAAGGCTTATGCACCTGGGCATTACAGGCTCAAGTTATCTGAAGAAATAGCTGATGTACTGGTTGATGAACTAATCGATGAATTAGTTGATTAAATGGTTAAAAATGTGTAACAGTGTCTGGGGGAATAATCTGTAATTCTTCTCTGACAAATGCCCTCTGAGGCGCAGGCTCATACAGATAATAAATCGATGCATTAGTGCCAGGGACTATTTTTCTTATATTGTGAATGGACGTAGACCATATTGGATCAGTTGCCCTACGTCTGACATCATTCTCGGCCTCACCGGGTTGATACAAATATCTTACCTGTTTTGTAAACAAGCTTGTGTCAGGTGCTTTTGTTTTTATTTCTGACCCTGACGGTATTGTTTTCAATTTAATAGCATCAACAGGTTTTAAATGACCCTCATTATTCATTGCTTTTATCACAGATGGTAATCTCTTAACCCACTCAGTGTTACATGCATTATGCATGAGTTCCTTAGAATACTGACAGCTAAAAAGTCTCTCCGATAATTGCTTGTTAAAGTTCTCAACAATTGCCTGTGATCTATGTACACCTGGTATGCCTCACCTCACTAGCACTCCATGCTTTGCAAATAACTGATTAAAAGCGCCTTTAAATTCAGATCCGTCATCAACTTGCACAAGCCTAGGAAATTTTAAAGGACCACGACTATATATCTTTGTTAAAGCAGTGGCCACTGTTACAGCATTTTTGTCAGTTATGGGTTCGGCGTCCTTATACCTTGAAGCTATGTCGACAACAGTTAATGCATACTTGTATCGTTTCTTTCTTACTGTATCATGTGGCAGGAACAGGAGATCCATTTGATGGGTGTCATTAGGGATAGTGTTTACAAAATGAGGTCTTGTTATTTTTCTTGGAGCAGAAAGATATATTTGCCAAATAGCCTGTGTTTTGAGCCGCTGTTTTATTTGGTCGAGTGTAACATCACTACCCACAGCTTCATGTAATTTTTCTATTGCAGTTTTCCATTTCCAGTAGCCAATAGGGGAGAAATATATTTTTGATAGTTTAGCTCTGACGTCTGTCATTTCTTCTAGCAATAAAAACTCCTGTAAAATATACTAATGTCATTCCTACTAGAACAAATATTATTTCTCCATTTTTTTGTTCTGGGCTTGGTTGGTAGTAGTCGCTAAGTTTTGGTCGTGGGATGGTCATGTCTTCGGTAGTTACAAGAAAATATTCTTTGATCGCGTCATCGACATTTGAAAATGTATGCTGTGTGTGACTCTCAAGCCTGAGTTTTTCATTGATGAAATCAAGTTTCTCTATTCTTTGCTTCTCATAATCTTGTTGAGCTTGTGCCAGTTTTTCAGACGCCTCATTGTGACGCTTCATTTCTTCTGCAGATTCGTCTCTACCCATTTTTGAAAAGAGGTAGTTTGATCCACTAAATGCCAATGCATTAACAACGGCCCCACCAAACATAATAGCTATTGTTGACATAGTTTTTATTTACATAGAAACATTTTCTGGAATACTTCCTTGCTTGACTAGAAAGTCTTTTGTGGCAATCGATGATGTGACAACTGCTACTAGCTTAGCACTGTCTTCAAAGTCTAATCTACTCAAGTCTGCCGATTTCATTTTGAGAAGACTTTTCCCCAGCATAGAATAAGCAACTGTTAGCCCGCTTATTACTGCAGAGTGATAGACGAGGTTCATTGTGGTTTTTTTTTTTTTGCGTCGCTCATTTTCTTATGCTACAAAAATTAAAATAATAAATTTATTTACTGCATGTAAAATGGGTCCACGGCTTTGGGTGTTGCTGGTAATGTGGAGACTTCTTCTTTTGTTTTGGAAGTGCTTGATTTTTTGGACACTGTTTGAGTCTGTGGTTTGTATTTTTTTGTATAATTGGTAACCTACATAACCAAATCCGACAACAAATCCAGCAACTATATATTTTGTTGTTTCATGTTTAAACTCAGTTGTTTGTCTCTCACTTTTGGGGGGGTGTGAGGGTGTTGTTTCTGATGGTAGTGACACCGGTGCTGTTGATGGTGTGTTAGTTACATGAGCCTTTTCTGTTAATGCTTGAAGCTGTAATTTTTTTTTTTTTGTCTGTTATATTCAGCTAATCTTTTTCCAGCCTCTCTTCGACCTAGACTTTTAGTCTTAGTCACCGTTTGAACTTGTGTCAAGACAGGACTCTGATGTGGAGTCGTCTGGGTCTCGTCCATTTTCTTCTAATTTAAAATTTATTTTAGAAAAATCAATATGACTACTAGTAACAAGTAAGGTTACCACAGGTGCAAGGTTATTCCCAAACTTGTAAAACATAAGGCATGCTAATTTGCCTATTGACCTTGAAACAATAGGGTTGCTTTCAAGGTCGTGTGATAGACTGTCCCTATCAACAGGTAGAAAGTGACTCACAGCTTTTGTGTATAGGCAGACAAGAGATCGACTCAAATCACGTGTCATTAGTGAACTAATGTGATTTTCATATTTTGAATGTAGTTTGATTAGCTCGTCAGCGGTGAGAGATTCTTTGTCTTCTGTCATGTATTGTTTACCAAGAAAAGCTTTTGATTTTCCGGAAACAACAACAGAGAGAAGGCATTGTTTTTTAGAGCCTAAATCTTTGTTCTCTACAGCACAGATATCGTTTAAAAGTAGCAATTTGTCTTGAATCATTTTATAATGTAATATAATAATTTTGTTTAAAGAAGTCAATGACAGCATTAATTATTTAGGTGGGGGTGGGGGATCTGGCTTAATAATCGTGGGTTGGCAGCTGACCAAAAATCGTCGCTTTGAATGATATATGGGGTGGAACTAGTACGGTTAGGTAATAAAGGCATTGACTGTATTTGTTGGCGTTGGTTTGTATAATTACCGAGCTAATTAGTATAAATCAATTGATTGGGGGAGGGGTGTCCATCAGATGTCTACTTTACTATCTCTCCATGACCCTCGCCACTACAGACGTCCCATGCCCTCGCCACGACAGACGTCCCATGACCCTCGCCACTACAGACGTCCCATGATCCTCGCCACTACAGACGTCCCATGATTCTCGCCACTACAGACGTCCCATGATCCTCGCCACTACAGACGTCCCATGATCCTCGCTCCTACAGACGTTCCATGACCCTCGCCACTACAGACTTCCCATGATCCTCGCCACAGCAGACGTTCCATGATCTTCGCCAATACAGAGGTCCCATAATCCTCGCCACTACAGACGTCCCATGATCCTCGCCACTACAGACGTCCCATGATCCTCGCCAACACAGACGTCCCATGATCCTCGCCACTACAGACGTCCCATGATCCTCGCCACTACTGACGTCCCATGATCCTCGCCACTACAGACGTCCCATGATCCTCGCCACTATAGACGTCCCATGATCATCGCCACTACAGACGTCCCATGATCCTCGCCAATACAGACGTCCCATGATCCTCGCCACTACAGACGTCCCATGTTTCTCGCCACTACAGACGTCCCATGATCCTCACCACTACAGACGTCCCATGATCCTCGCCACTACAGACGTCTCATCAATATGGGTTCAAAGTGGTGTCAGCAAGAGGCAGAAATCACCATGATCCTCGCCACTGCAGGAGCTCATTAGGATCAATACCTCATATGGTGTTTGTGTTTTATGGGCACACTGAACGGTTGAATTGTGCTAATTACATTGAGGGCAGTGCTTATTACAGTTAGAGATAGTGCTTATTAACTTATGACAGTGAGAGCGACAACCCTTACTGTGCTGTTGTATTTTGTGTCATCTAACACACGAACAGCATTGACAAAGAAAATAATCTAGCTCAGCGTTTTGTGTTTACAGCATGTCTGCAGGACGTTCAGTTTATGCCACCCTGCTTTATTTTGTCAGCAATTTACTGACATCCGCTGACCAGAGAAAAGTCTCTATTCTTTGTCTACTGGATATGTCGGATGCGTTCGACACCATCAATCATAACATTCGTTTAAGACGACTGCAGTGTACTGTTGGCATAACTGGCACTGCCTTGCGATGCTTTGCCTTATATTTGATAGGCCGCTTTCAGTGTGTGACTGTTGGAGGTGCAAAAGTCCAAACCATTTTCCCTGCGTTGCAGCGTGGCCCAGGGTTCAGTCTTGGGGCCTGTACTGTTTTCAATATATACTCAACCCCTGTCATCTGTCGTGAATCGGCATAGTTGTGGTTTCCACAAATATGCCGATGACACACAGCTGCTCAGGGACTCCAAGCCATGTGATGTCCCTATTGTAATTAAGGAAGTCGAACTCTGTATATCATCTGTTTAAAAAAGGATGTTAATAAACAAGTACAAGCTCATGCTGAATGATGGCAAGACTGAGTCAATGTGTGTCGCGTTATATCACACTCTTTCCCAGGTCACCTGCAGCAGCTTGACTGTTGGTGAAGCTAGCATACCTTTCAAACGCTGAGTTCGTGACCTTGGTGTTCTTTTGGACTCTGCTTATGGGCAGATCCAGGGGTGTCTCGACGAGGGGGGGGGGAGCCGACAGCCCTCCCTCCCCCCTTCACCCCCCCCCCCCCCCCCCCCCCCGTTTTCCAAACTGTCTCGTACACAAGAAATCCATACCAAAACAGTGACTATCAGGCCAGCATAATTTATAACAAAGAAACAAACACGTTTGAAAAGAACAATTACAAATAAGTTGTGTTGAAATTATTCTTTCTTGACGCTTTTCTTTTTGTGATTTTCATTAAAATTGTACTATAGTGTTGTAATCGTTCTTTCTACGCGTGTTTCCTTCTTTCATTTTTTTTTTCTTTATTTTTTGTTTTGTTTTTGGGGTTTTCGGTGACATATTTCGAGTTTGCAGAGGTTACGATTTTTATTTGTTAAAACGTTTATTCTTTCATCTCGGGACACAGCACCTCTTTTGGCACTTTTTAAAAATTTAAAAGGAAGGGTGATCATATCTACATGCACTTGTTATCCTCCCCGCATCCACCCCACCACCCTAACAAAAAAATGATTAATCTGACAATTCTGATTCTTATATGGTGTTCCTTTTCTTATTGAAAAGAAAGTTCTATCTGGAGTTTCTCCATGAGTAATCACCTTGTGTTTGACAACAACACTACACTACTGAGTACTTCTTCGTATGAGGAACAACACAGCCATTTGTGAAAATTGAGATACTGCTCTATATGCCCACAAACCTCATCGATATGAGGAACACAGGATAAGATCACAGAAATAGTCATTATCACTGTTACGATTTTGGTGTGTGTTATCCTGTGAGAGCATACATGTGTTAATCGTAGGAAACGATCCGATACTTATTTGAGCTATCCTTGTTACGATTCAAGTACCTTTTCAGTGAAATTCTTTATCGTTCGTGCATAATAGCGGATTGGCTTTGTTATGATACGTTAATTTTAGTCCGGAAGCTTCTAGAAAAGTCGCACGGAGAAGAGCGGTCGATTGTTGTTTTGCGTAGATTAGTTGAGAATGAACCAGAACGTTCGAGCAATATCGAGCTGTCTAGTGACCTCGTACATGTGACGTTGAAGTATAAGCAACAGTTTGCTACACTGTAGTAGTTGTTGTTTACTGTGCGCGTGAATTCAGCAGCCGTTCTTTGCGTGTCATTAAAAGGTTGTGAACGGTCTGCCATACTTTTATGAGACGTCATTACACAATAGGATTTGGGGCTGAAATGAGCAGCCGAATATTCGTAGACTATTTTAGTTTATTCCAGAAAGTTCTTCTTTTATTAATATTTATGATTTCAGTTACGTGTTCCGTTTTGATTGGTTGCGTTAAGTAATTTCCTTGGATTATTCTAGAAAGTAGTCTTACTATATAAAGTTAATGCTAGGAGAGCACGTATGTACATTGTCTTGCATTTGTCAGTTGTAGGGACACACTGTTTATCGTAGGTACGTGGCCCGTATAGGGTGTACATTGTGAGAGATGCAGCATAACAGTGGTGTATGTTGTATGAGATACATTGTGTCGCCAGTGTGGACATTTGCAAAAGAGACTTTGTCTCAGTGTTGGTGCATTTAGAAATGCATTATGTAGAGATCGCATCGCTGAATTAAAATATTGTTGGAACTGTTACTCGAGTATTGTCTACATCCTTAAGCCACGTTGCAGCTGAATGAAGTTTATTTAAAAGAACCTTACGTGCATGCGTCTGGTGTGTTTATCATACTACGACTACGATTCTAACCACGTAACAATCACTCATGATGTATACCTCTTACACTGACTGACGATTACTTTAGGGTTAGTTCAAGGTTGATCAAATTCAAGACATTTCACATCTCCGCTCTGGTGACACGCATCAATGACCACATCGCTACTCTGATGGATGACCACGGAAGACAAAGCTATGCAATCTGTGTAATGCTGGAGACACACTGTGCTCAGAGAGTGTTATGTGAAAGGATTAGGGGATTAGCAATTACCTGTGACACCCGGGCCAGTCGGCTGCTCACCCCAGGGGAGACACTCACAGCACAGTTGATTTCTCACTTTCTGATCACGGTTGGCGTGTACACAGGCGTAGACTTAAACCTAGATGACTGCCACGTATGAGGATGCAATACCATTTGTATCGCACAGAAAGAGGTAATGCTTTTCATGAACCCACGTGACATAAGGGGTACATGAAACTCATGCCTTGCTGAGAGAGATAGAAGAAGAGAGATTTAAAGGGCACCAGATTCTCATAAGCCATACAAATACTCTAAATTTGTTTAATTTTGAACACAACCACCCTATCACGCTCTCAACGCTAACATTCCCAGGAGAAGATCGGCGATCTTTTGGTTAAACAAACCTTAGCATCCCCACTAGTTCTATCACACCTACTCCTGAGAATCATCAATTGTATGTATTGTCTATTGTCTAAAACAAACACACAAACAAACATACTCACACACGTAAACTCCATTTAACCATGCAGACTCGCAATTCACTTAGTATTGATTTCCCCACACACCCGGCGTGCTTGGCATATGGGGTAATCAATAACTGCCCGCAGGTAACAACTGCAGTTTCAAGTCTGGTGCCAAGTAGAACTATGTACTTATTTACAGGTTGTAGGTAAGTACTGTAGGTTCTTTATAGTGGGATTCTTATAAGCTAACACATGGCCAGATCCTCAAGAGCCCTGGTCCCAAGCCCCAGGCCTGGCTTTAGTCAACTGTACTTCAGGTCTACACTTGACGGCACGTTGTGAAAGAGAATACCTGTTTTTCAGAAACGTCAATACAACACCCAGTCTGCTGGCTGGCCCAGTATTGTTGTTTCTGACTGCCGCCGGGTAGCTATTGTCAACTCAAATCAATCACGGGCTAATAGGATTGGAAAATTACACTGTCATAATCACAACAGCTAGCACCGGTAATGCACTAGATTAATCACGCCGGGCAGCCCCTCAGTGCCGGGCATTAGTGCGCACTTTAAAAAAAAACTTACAAGTTGTAGGTAACTTAAAGGTTACCTCTGCAGGTTCTTTATAGTTACTTACCATAAGAACTTATTAATTACTTACAATAAGAACTTATTAATTACTTACAAGAACTTGTCTCCAGTGACAAGATACTGAGTCAAATTTGACAAGATACAAAGACAAAAAAAGTTATTTTTAAAAAATATTCTGGCGGAGCTGTGGGCGTCAAATAGACAGGTGGCGTGTCATATCTCTGTGAAGTATATGACAAAATATTGTTTGATTACCAAAACTGATTTTTACTTCCCTAAAAATCCTTGAAGTTTTTCTGTGGTTTCCTGTACCCCTATCCTTTTTCCCTCTGCTAAAAAAACTAGCTTTTAGTTCGTCAACATTTACAGGGGATTGACTACGCATTTTATTTTGTATTTCAGACTTTTGTTGTTTGTAGTTATTTAAATCATCTTGGACTCGCTTAAATTCCTCGTCATCAATACAATTATCATTTAATGCCTTACTGATAATAAGTATCATACTGCTCAGCATTGCACCAGCAAGCGTACTCAATGCTTCATGTTTCTGTAATTTTATGTGTAACCTCTTGTTTAAGGCCTCCAAACCAAAGCATGCTAGGCATGTAGCAACGCTAACACCCTCAATTGCTATTCCAGCCAAACTTCCAATTCCTGTGGCAAACAGAACAATACCCCCTACAGAACATCCAGCTGAAACTGCACCAATAGCCATAGAAGTGTTTTGAACAGAATTAAATACTGACTTATACCGTCTCTTACATCTGGAGTACCTCGCCTCTTCACTTTCCAAATATTTAATTGCTTCTGTACTATTATTTAATCTGAATGCGTCTGCTGGTAATGTTTTATCTGATGCAATTGGCACCTGTGGATCAGGTGCAAG
This sequence comes from Semisulcospira habei, assembly GCA_036245525.1. NCBI lineage: Eukaryota > Metazoa > Mollusca > Gastropoda > Semisulcospiridae > Semisulcospira > Semisulcospira habei. Next base: position 272,348,848 of record BTPG01000001.1, read on the forward strand.
CGTTGTTTTAGTCGTCACAATTGATTCAGTCGGCTCAAGCGTCGGTAATATTGGATAGAATTTAACCATTTTTTTTATTAACAAATATTTTTTATTTAATCAGCAATTACATTTTGCAACTCTTCAAAAGTATATAATTTGCTGGCATAATAAAATGCAACAAGATCAATGTGTTCCAGTTTTATGTAACTCAGACGAACAAAAGTTGTTTTGTCAACCACCACCTTGACAGCGGGAATACTGCTTGAAACATTAATAACATCATTACTTTTTGTAATAGCAATAAAGACCTTTGATGACTCTGCCACTGTGTCATTCCACGTAAGTTTAATTCCTTGTGCTATATCTGCCTCTTTCACAGAAGCTACAGATCTCAAGATAATTTCAAATACTATTGTTGCTTCTCTTGCGATGGCAAAGTCATCATCCTTGGCGACTTCAACGCCAGAGTGGGCCAGGACTCTGAAGCCTGGAAAGGAGTCCTCGGCAAGCATGGCGTGGGGAACTGCAATGACAATGGCCGCCTACTGTTGGAGTTCTGTGCAGAGCAGCAACTGGTCATCACCAACACTACTTTTCAGCAAAAGGACAGTCGAAAGACCACCTGGATGCATCCTCGCTCCAAGCACTGGCACCTTATCGACTATGTCCTAGTGCGTCAGAGGGACCGCAGTGACGTCCTCCTCACCAGAGTGATGCCCAGCGCAGAGTGCCACACTGACCACCGCCTTGTCCGCTGCAAACTCAGGCTCCACTTCAAGCCAAAACCCAAGAAATGGGGGCCCCCCAAGAAAAAGCTTGATGTTGCGAGCCTTCAGCGTGACGACGTGAAAGCTGCCTTTCAGACAGATTTACAGCGCAGGCTCAAAGACGCAGCGGACCCAGCAGACTCCTCCCCTGAAACACTTTGGGAAGAACTGAAAACTGCTATTGCAAAATCCTCTGCAGAAGTCTTGGGTTTCGCTAGAAAGAAGAATAAAGACTGGTTTGACGAAAACGATGTAGAGATCCAGGAACACCTAGCAAAAAAAAGAGCCGCCCATCAGGCCCACCTAGCCCAGGCTTCCTGCCCTGTGAAGAAGTCTGCCTTCCGCCTCGTCTGCAGCAGTCTCCAGCGCAAGCTCAGAGATCTCCAGAATGAGTGGTGGACCAGACTTGCACAGAGGACCCAGCTTTGCGCAGACAATGGTGACTACAGGGGCTTCTACGAAGCATTGAAAGCAGTGTATGGCCCCAGGCACCTGGTACAAAGTCCCCTGCGAAGCGCGAATGGCCAGGCACTCCTCACAGATAATACCTCCATCTTGAACCGCTGGTCGGAATACTTTCAGAGCCTCTTCAGCGCTGAGCGCACTGTTCAAGAAGCAGTCGTCCTACAAATCCCACAGCTCCCAGTAAAAGTTGAATTGGACGAACCGCCCACCGCTGAAGAGACCCTCACAGCCATCCACCAGCTCAAGAGTGGCAAAGCAGCAGGCATTGATGGAATACCGCCAGAGATCTGGAAACATGGAGGCACAGCACTGCACAACAAGCTCCATGACCTCTTTCTCTGCTGCTGGGAGGAAGGAACACTACCAAAGGATCTCCGTGATGCAGTCGTTATCACCCTGTACAAGAACAAAGGTGAGAAGTCTGACTGTTCCAACTATCGGGGAATTACACTGCTGTCCATTGCTGGGAAAATCCTTGCAAGGCTGCTCCTGAATCGGCTGGTACCTGCCATCGCTGAAGACCAACTCCCAGAGGGCCAGTGTGGCTTCAGAGCAAACAGGAGCACCACCGATATGGTCTTTGTGCTGAGACAGCTACAGGAGAAGTGCCGCGAGCAGAACAAAGGGCTGTACATAACGTTTGTCGACCTAACAAAAGCGTTCGACACTGTGAGCAGGCAAGGCATGTGGCAGATCCTGGAGCGACTTGGCTGTCCCCCAAAGTTCCTCAACATGATTGTCCAGCTACACGAGGACCAGCAAGGTCAGGTCAGACTCAACAATGACCTCTCAGAACCATTCCCCATTCTCAACGGCGTAAAGCAGGGCTGCGTGCTGGCACCGACCCTCTTCACCATCTTTTTTAGCATGATGTTGAAGCAGGCCACAGTGGACCTCGATGATGACGATGCAGTGTACATCAGGTATCGTCTCGATGGCAGCCTGTTCAACCTCAGACGACTGCAGGCCCACACGAAAACCCTAGACCAACTGATCCGTGAGCTGCTTTTTGCTGATGATGCTGCCCTCGTTGCACACACAGAGAGAGCCCTGCAGCGCATCACGTCCTGCTTCGCAGACGCTGCCCAGCTCTTTGGACTCGAGGTCAGTCTGAAAAAGACAGAGGTCCTCCATCAGCCGGCACCCAAGACAGTGTATCGCCCTCCTCACATCACCATCGGCGAGTCTGAACTAAAGTCATTGCACCAGTTTACTTACCTTGGCTGCATTATCACGTCGGACGCCAAGCTGGACAAGGAGCTTGACAGCAGGCTGGCAAAAGCGAACAGCGCTTTCGGGCGACTTTTCAAGCGGGTGTGGCACAATCAACAGCTGAAAACAGGCACCAAGATCAGCGTGTACAGAGCTGTGGTCCTCACCACCCTGCTGTATGGTTCCGAGTCCTGGGCCCTCTACCGCAGCCAACTACGACTCCTCGAACGCTTCCACCAGCGCTGCCTGCGTACCATCCTGGGCATTCACTGGAGTGACTATGTCACCAATGTCGAGGTCCTTGAACAGGCTGAAACCGTGAGCATCGAGGCTTTGCTGCTGCGGACACAGCTCCGCTGGGCGGGGCATGTCTCCAGGATGGAGGATCATCGCCTACCAAAGATCACCCTGTTCGGCGAGCTTGCTACTGGACACCGTGACAGAGGGGCACCAAAGAAGAGATACAAAGACTGTCTCAAGAAGTCACTTAGTGCCTGCCAAATCGACCACCACCAGTGGTCTTCGCTTGCTGTGGACCGTGACACCTGGCGCTCCACTATTTACAAGGCAGCTGTCTCCTTTGAGGACTCTCGCAGAGCTAGCCTTAAGGACAAGCGGCTCAGGAGAAAGAACAGAGATGCCGCAACTCAGAACTCTGGCCATACCTTCCCCTGCAGCCACTGCGGTCGAACCTGCCTGTCCCGGATTGGCCTCCGCAGACAGGAACAAGCCTGCAGACGTCGTGGGCAACTCCTATAAAATCTTCGTTCGCGAAGTCCAGCCAAGAGAGATCTGCCTCTTTCACAGAAGCTACAGATCTCAAGATAATTTCAAATACTATTGTTGCTTCTCTTGCGATGGCAAAGTTTGCTGGTGAAAACACAACTTCTGTGTCTTTTCTATTTTTTCTATGCGTAAGAAGATACCGTCGTTTCTCATACTCTTGCACTTTTAGCTTTTCTCTGCTATTGTTGTCCAGAGCAAAACTTGGAACAAGACTTACAATCAGCGGCCCAGAGTTAACAACCTTCCTAAACACTAAGGCACCTTCGTCATCAGTGTATACATAAGGACTAATAAATTCAATCTTTATGTCCCAGTCAATTGTTGGAGGTGGTGCAGGCACAAGCGAAACCACCCACTTATTACCAACATGTATTAAGTTGTAGGGTACGTTATTTACTGGAACAGGAACAGTAACATCACGAAGCTGACCAAGTTTAGGAATCTGTTTTTCACTGTCTTTCATGTCAACAATTACTCTCCGCTTGTACATACCAGTCGAATCAAGTTCAAAACCATATATTTCTCCAATTTCTCCCTCCTTCTCAAAATCCTGTACGTCAGCCAAATCTTTCAACTCTGTCACTGGAGACGCGACTGGTATGATTCTCGGCTTTGGACCAGCACTCATTTTTATAAACAAAAATAAAATTATTTAACTTCTAACACTACACTAAAATCGTGCATCAGAACTGGTTTGTCATCCTGATTAGTTACAGATATACTTAGTGACTCAAAGAAACTAGAACCTAATTTCTTAAACTGCAAATTAGGAAATCTAACAACCACACTTTCACAATAGGGAGCAGTTCCAGTCGGTAAGCATCTCAACAAAGTCCATGGCTTTCCATTGTGTACATTCTCAGTTGTGTTTAATTCTTTTAAATGAACATTTAATACTGTGTGTACTGCCAAATGAACTGGATATCTTCCAATTATTTTTTGTTTTTTATGCTTTATAAATCCTTTATCTAATGCCCAATCTTCATCATTAACTGTATCTAAAGATGTTATGTCATTCTCATTTAAAAAACCAAGTAGCATTACAAGTCTGCATGTTAATACAAGTGGAGTACCTTTTGGAAATTCAATTGTAACAAGCAAGTTAGCTGGATTTAAAGTTGCTTTAATTTTAAAATTTTGTAAATATTCAGCTAAAGTACAAAAGTCGTAATATCCATGCTGTAAGCCATCAAAACCAAGACCTACATCACCTATAGGCCCAAGCCCAGTTTCATGCACAGCATAATCATTTATACTTATTACATTAAACCACTTTACAGTGCAAAACATTTCATGGATAGCTTCAGTTTTGCTACCATCACGATTATCAATCCCATTAGTTAACCACACTGGTTTGCTTGTGTCAAGATTTGTTAAAGTGATAAACATTTTTATTATCTCATATAAAAAGAAGGATGGAATTTAAATCACCAACCATTACCACAACAAACGCATTTCAATTTAACGTGGATGCCAAATACAATGTCGCACCTACTTATGAACAGAAAATAATTCAACTAAACCAGCTCGACATAGCTGTGTCTGAACAAGATTTATTTCAAGTGAAAGTACACAATCCATTTGACCATTACCTAAACCCTCCAATAACAGACGACTCTACAGCAAGAAAGTGGTCTTCAAGACCACTACAGATGTTTCAAAACCAACTCAACTTTGCTATACTGTGTTCTACTACAGGCTGTGGTGTTTCATTTACAGACCATTTGAATCACTCAAACAGACTGATTAGGTCTGTGTATCGTTTCCACACTTACTACCAGCTTAGACGTATACTGTCAGAACTCCATACACCATTACCAACTGAATCCAGTTTCAACAGGTTTAACAACCCCATGGATGTGAAAGCATTTGAACGCATCTGTAATGAGTTTAACTTCAGTCCCAGGTATGACTTTGCACAAAAACTTGATGATCACAATGGCATGGGTACATTGTATTATGCTATGAGTCACAGACAATACCCACAAGACTATTACCCTGGTTACACTTCATTCTCATCAAAATCACAAGTCTGGTTAGGATCAATAGAACAGAAGCAGTCTAATGCGTGGACCACATTTGTTTTAGACAAAAGTGACGGGTTTACTCAAGCAGGAGTCGAGCGCGTAAATGAGTCTATCAGAACATATGTCTGGTGTATACTAGGTGCACAATCATTAACAAAATCAAACATTTTGAATGGAAGTGGCAAATTTGATTCACAAAAACAGTTTCTTGCAAACCTGGAAGATTCAGTAAATTCAACAGTAGATCTCCCATCAAGCATACAGCGCTACCAAGACGTACTCAGATATGCCAGATCAAAAGTTGACTTTGTAGGTGGCATCGGGTTATACATGTTACCATCTGACCTACAATTGCAAATGGGGACAATAACAAATTATAATAATGAAATCATTGTTGCAGGTGTTGGTCAAAAATTAGGACTCAATAAATCTGTAAACACACACCTACAATCAATAATAGTGCCAGCCCCAGTAACATCACCACCCGTACAGGCAGCCCTGGTAACACCAGTAATGTCAGTAACAGCCCCAGTCCCGGCACCCAGACCTGTACTGGCACCAGCCCCAGTACCATCACCAGTACCGTCATCAAACACACATGAGTCAGAGAGAACTGCATTGGTAATAGGCCTCACAGGACTAGGTATATTACTTCTTTATCTGTTTCATTAAATAACCCACCATTAATCCTCCTACTGACACCAAAAATAACAACACATGTTCTGCCATAAACCCTACTACCTTTGCTGCAGTATTGATCAGCCAACTGACAACTGTGCCTATTATGCCAGGCAACGCGTCCATTGCTTTCACAGCCAATTTTTTTAAGCAAGTCTGATATGTGTGACAGTTGTTTCTTTACCCATGACTGTAAATCTTTTGGGTCTGTTGGTGCTGGAGGTGTTGGTGGAGGAGGGGCTGGACCGCCAGCACCACTGCCAACCCCGGAGACAGCTAACACAACAGTACTGATAATAACCCAAGAGCAGTAATTAAACTCGCAATTGTAATACCCTGTTCTCTGAAAAGTGTTTTAAGTCTCTCAGCCAGAGTAGTGTCTTCGTGAAGTATTTTCTGAATAGTTTCTCTAATTCTGTTGACCTTTGTTTTCAGTTTTTGTCTTCCAATACTAATTGCTTCTAACCTTCCTGATCTTTCTATCTGCAAATCATTTAATCTGTGTTGGATTCTTTGTTTCATTTCTGTGTCAAGATTCTCTTCATCAGCAGTTGCCAGTTTGTTTTTTTCTCGTTCTATGTGTTTATCAAGCTCACCCAGTTTGGCAACATTATTTACCATCTCACCTCTGATTGTCTGCAGTGATTTATCCAAACCCTTTATCTCTCGCATTGACAAAGGTGGGTCATCTATTGTTTTCATTATGTCATCAGTATATGAGGTTTCTTGTATCACAGTGTTTGCTATTTCTGACAGTCTTGTTACCTCAGTCATTTCAATATCTTGTCCTGTTGGTAATCTTGTTTGCGTGTCATGAAGCACAGTAACAAGTCTCGGGGTCAACCTTTTACTAGAACCAACACCAAGGTAACGCTGCAGTGCTGCCTCACCACCTACATCGGTTTTGATTGTACATAAAGCTCTAAACCTAGCAGCATTGTTTTTATGTGTTAGATGCACTTTACCTCTGTCTGTATTTACAAATAATTGACCTTTAACATATTCAAACTGATTAGGATCTATTACATCTGGGCGTTCACCAACACTGTCATAAAACGAGTTTACTTTGTCTTTTAACAGTTCGTGATGCATACTAGAAGTAGTTACAGTCATATCTGTTGCACTGGTATCATAGTCATCCATGACATCCATTTCAATATCATCATGATTAAATCCTCCTGCTGCCATTGTTTTTATTAATTTAATATTTTTGATTTTTGCATAATAAAATGACACAGTCCTACGGATCAAAGTTAGACCCATACAGAAAACTACGTGAACCTCTTGGTGTTAAGGGCATTAGACAATCAATTGTCATCACAAACAATCCTAGTACAATAGACCAGAACCAAACACTTACTGTCAAGTTTCCAAACCTGGGTCCCAATGATGTTATTGTTCCTGGAACTGCACGCCTTGCATTTAATATTGAACTTTTATCAGAATCAGGTGCAAACAGAACACTGGTTGACAATCTTGGCAGAGCAATTGTTAAGACTATTAAAGTAAAACTGGAAGGACAGGAAGTGTTTAGTCTTGATGATGCTGATGTGTTTTACTGTTACAAAGACCTTTGGCTTACACGACAAGAAAGAGAGGACCGTGTTTACCAAGGCATACAGTCTGCTAATGTTGGTAAACTTTGAATCAATGCGGCAGACAAATCAACATCAGCAATTGAAGACGTTATATTAGCAGATACATACGGTAATAGATTTTACATTCCACTTGAATTTGAAATCCTCACAACACACTTGCCTTATTACCAAGGAGCACTGAATGACCGTCTGAGTTTTGAACTAACTTTTAATGACTGTGCAAAAGTTATCAAAACAACTGACCCTGACGCGACATACAAGATCTCTAACATTTCATTAGAATACGAAATTGTCACACACACTGAACTTGCCAGACTAATTCAAAATCAATATCAGTCAAGACTTCCAATTTATTATGACCGCGTGATAAGACACAGTACAATACCCAAAGACAAAAGTGAAACAATGTGGAACATAAACCTTAACACACCTGCCAGGTCACTGAAAGGTATACTGATGTTGTTTATTGAACCAAAAAATCCATTCAAAAGAGAGTCAGAAAAATTCTACAATCCAAAAATAACACATTTATCCTGTACGATTGAAGGTCGACCTAATCAAGTGTATGCATCAGGTATGCTGCCTTATCAACACTATGACGAGATTATAAAGTGGGCGGGTGGGAGACTTAGAGAAAAACCAGCAAACATGGCATGTAAAGATTTACATCTGTATGACGTAAGGATCAGTCAATACCTGACAGAAAAATATGCACTGTGGCTAGACCTGCGCAGTACAGACGATGACTATTTACATGGGTCAGGACGTACTGTTGAAAACGGCAGTGACGGAATAACAATTCAGATTCAAAAAAAGACTGAAACAGGAGGAGCCATAAACATATATTTGTATCTGATTTATGATGCACAACTCAATATTGCAGAAAGCAGACTAAGTGGACACTTGTATTAAAATTATAATTAGTATTAAAATGAACCGGAGCTTGATGACACTTGACCCACACTGTGGCTTGTTTTGTGGTGCCACTGGGTGTGGAAAAACTGAATTTGTTGTTAATCTGTTACAAACAAGATATATATTTTGAAAACATTGTAATATTTTGTCCTACAATAAAACACAACAAAGCTTATCACAACCGTTTATTCATTTGGACTGACAGTAATATCTATTTAGTCGACCCTGAGAAAAAACTGAATGACTACCTGCTGTATTTTTACAAACAATTTGAAGGACAGCCAACGTTGTTTATTGTTGATGACTGCTCAGCAGAGAAAGACATTGTTAAGAAAAGAAACAGTCTAGCAGAACTGGCTTTTAGTGGCAGACACGCAAATGTCAGTGTATGGATTCTCACTCAAAAATATAATGCTGTACTGAAAGATTTTCGAGAACAGTTAAAGTTTATCTGTTTGTTTTACTGTAAGGATCGTGACAGCTTTGAAGACTGTCTCAGAGAAAACGATGTCATACCAAATAAGCATGAATGAGACTGTGTAAAAAATAAACTGAAATCAACTAAGCATCTAAAGCTCATTTTAAAGACAGATCAGCCCACAGGGTATGGGTTAGTAAATTAATTTATACTTTTGTTTTGTCCATAAAAAATGACAGACGGACAAACCATTGACATCACAGACTGCTTCAAAGATGTTGTACACTTTACTCAGATAAAAACACCTCCCAAACAGCCTGACATAAATGTCTTAAAACCGACAGCAATATATTTGTCATATAATATGACTTTAGATTATGTTGATGAGCATCCAAATGTGGAGAGTTTAACAGTTGATTTTAGGACACCCACCTTAAGAGTTAAAAATAATAAATGGTTTGAGATACTTTGTGAACAAATATTTCAACAACTACGTAAACTAAATGTTTATATTAACAGTGTTACAGTTAATAAAGTGGTATTACACAAAGTGTAATTTTTCTATTATTGTTTTGTCGGACAAATAAAAATGACGGACAATGCTCAAGGTTTAAGAAATGTGTTTCACACAACAGACTTGCCTATATCTAATAGTAACAATGTCTATGAATCAATAGAAATGTCTTTTTCTTTCATACAAAATAATCTTCTTACAGGCAGTGTTAAAATTCAAATTGTTGCAAAAATAGAATTTACTAGAGTGGACGGTGAAGTAATTGTATCTTATATATCGATAAGACAACACACAGTTAACACAAGAAGAGAATTGGAGAACGTGTTTAAAAACAGACTATTACCTGACTTCCTCCAAGCAATCGACAGTGCAAAAATGAAGGGGTCTGGTTGGCACGAAGGTCATGTGCATGAACTACAATTAAAACAGTCAAGGTATCATCCTATATTAGGTAAATCATGGATACCACTGCCTATTGAGGTTGCAAACAAAAAGGCTGTAGTCAATATACAGAACAATGACAACTATTGTTTCATGTGGTGTGTGCGTGCTAAACTACACTTTGTAAAATCAAAACCTGAACGTGTATCTAACTATATCAAATTTGTAAATGAACTCAACTTCAGTGGTATAGATTTTCCTGTTAAGGTAGAAGACATAGACTTGTTTGAACAATTAAATCCTGGCATATCTGTAAATGTGTATGTGTGGGATAATGACTCTGTTGACAAGTTACAACCCATTAGAGTATCACCACTTGCACCAACCTACGGACAGTCAGAAGATAAACATGTTGACATGTTATTAATTGGTGATCACTACACACAATAATACTGGCATCCTGTCTCGGAAGACAATGGAGTATATGCGCTTGCTGGGTCAGTCACTGGAGTGACCTCTCCAGGGCGCAAGCCTGGGCGAAGTGTATGGAGATCCTGGGGTGCCCAGTCGTCAAGATCCCCCTCTCGGCCTCGCTGATGTATCCAAAGGAATGCAAAGCAGTACGTTTGGCACCAGTTTGGCTGCAGGAGCTGCCAGAACAGTGCGTGAATACAGGCAGCTGTCTGCCTTCGGGGCTCCACTCCTGATTTGAAGGGTTTACTCCCCCACATTTGGCCGTTGGATCCAACCTGATCTCCTCCGTCCTCTAGCCGTTGGCTGTCAGAAACAGCTCATCCACCTAGTGGTGCAATGTGAACACCACCCCCTCACGTGGTTTAGCCCACCAGCTGAGGTGGTTTGCCAGGGTGTGGCGCTTGGAGCCAGCACGTGAGAGATTAAGGAGATGGATGAGGACCAGTGATGCCCGTCCGTCCTATGTAGGACGCAGCTGCCGAACAGCAAAGGTGCTACCTCTATCCAGAGCCCCCTACACAATTATCAGAAATATGTCACGTCTAATTCATGGGCATGTGTCAAAACACAATGGCAAACAGGAAGTGTGTAAGAGATGTTTACAAAGGTTCTCCTCTATTGAAGTAGCGCATAAACACGTCCTGCACTGTAGATCAGCTGATGATATACAAACAGTACTTAAGTATCCAAAGCCTGGTAGTCAAGTATATTTTAAGAACTATAGGAATCAGCAAAAGCTGCCGTTTGTAGTGTATGCTGATTTTGAATCACTGGTAGTACCATATGAGGGTCCTGTTCCAGAGTCATTACCTAAGACTATAAAATTGAGTGACCAAGTGGTGTGTTCTTTTGGTTATATTCTTGTTAAGTCAGACGGTCAGCATACAGAACCTGTTATCTACAGGGGTGAAAATGCAGCATGTCTGTTTGTAACAGAAATGAGACAACTGTATAGTCAGGTGGTACATTATCTCACAACATGTCAGATGCCTTTGGTGATGACAGAAGAAGATAAACTAAATTTTGATACAGCCGTGACGTGTTGGATTTGTGAAAAACACCTACAGGGTGATAAAGTTCATGACCATGATCACATAACTGGACGTTACAGAGGTGCTGCACATAAAAATTGTAACTTATTATTAAAAACAGATCCCAAGACATATAAGTTACCAATCTTCTTCCACAATCTCAGGGGGTATGATTCACACATCATCATGCAGGCTGTGGATGAGTCATACAATAAAAAATTAGTTGTATTGCACAGACAACTGAGAAATACTTGACTTTTAGGTTAGACAAATTAGCATTTTATGACTCCATGCAACATTTGTCTTTAGGGTTGGCTAGTCTGGCAGATGGACTGACTGAGTTTCCAATAACAAGTAAATATTTTGAGCCAGACTTGATTAAGAAAGGAGTCTATCCGTATGAGTACATCAGTGACTGGGTTGTGTTTGAAGAAACAAGACTACCACCAAAAGATAAATTTTATTCTACACTTAATGGTAAAGGTATTTCTGACTCTGATTACCAACATGCACTTGATGCATGGGATAAATTAGGATGCCAGACAATTGGTGACTACCATGATCAGTACTTAAAGGCTGACGTTTGTTTGCTAGCAGATGTATTTGAAAGTTACCGTGAAAAGGGTTTGTTGCATTACAGTCTTGACCAAGCTTGTTACATAACTAGTCCTGGCATGACATGGGATGCATTTTTGAAATCCAGTAAGATATCTATAGATCTGTTGTCTGATCGTACGATGGGTGAAATGGTGGAACGTGGATTGAGGGGAGGCATTAGTATTGCAGCGAACAATTATGCAAAAGCCAACAACAAATATCTTGATGACCCGGGTTTTGACCCCTCAAGGTCAAGGTCATTCATTACGTACCTTGACGCGAACAATTTTTACGGATTTGCGATGTGTGAGTTATTGCCCTTGAAAAACTTTTGTCTGTATGAGTTGTCACAGTATGACATAACAGACATAACAAACAATATTATGAGTCATGACCAAAACGACGCAAAGGGTTGGATCTTTGAAGTTGACCTAGAATACCCTCACCATCTACATGATTCCCACAATGATTATCCATTAGCAGTTGAAAAAATGAGTATGACAAGAAAAAAGAAGACACTAAACTTGTACCAAATTTGAATGACAAATTCAATTATGTGTGTCACTACCGCTTGTTACAGTTTTACATCAGACATGGGTTAGTACTAAAGAAAGTTCACAGAGGTATTCAATTTGATCAGAGTGCTTTCATGAAAGATTACATAATGAAGAACACAACCCTTCGTGCCAGAGACGGCAACACTGCATTTGACAAAGACGTCTTTAAGCTTATGAACAATGCCTGTTTTGGCAAGACAATGGAAAATACTCATCACCGTAAAGATGTGAGACTTGTCACAACTGAATTGGGTGCAATTAAACTTACAGGTAAGCCTCAGTACACAGGGTATAAAGAATTTCATTCATCATTGTATGCAGTGTCACTCAAAAAAAAGATTGTTAAACTGGACAAACCAGTATTCATTGGTATGGCAATACTTGAATTGTCAAAATTACTGATGCTTGAATTTTATTATGATTACTTCAAATTAAAGTATCATGAGTGTCGATTGTTATACACTGACACTGACTCTATGATCATTGATGTGTGTACTGAAGACTTTTATGAAGACATGAAAACAGAACTACACATGTATGACACATCTGACTACCCTAAAGACCATCCACTGTTTAGCACACAAAACAAGAAAGTGCCTGGAAAGTTTAAGGATGAACTAAATGGTGTGCCTATAGTTGAGTACGTTGGACTGAGATCAAAAATGTATTATATACTGCACCAGAAGGGTAGTCAGTCAAAAGCCAAAGGTATCAAGAAAACAGCAATAAAAAATAAAGACATACATCATGAACATTATAAGGAAGAGTTAGATGGTGCATTAATGCCTGATTATCCAAACAAGTCACTGAGATCAAACAAACATAATATTGAAATGATCCAAACACATAAGAAGTCACTTGCAGTTGGGGACACAAAACGTGTTTTTAACAGTAAGGAAAAAGCTTATGCACCTGGACATTACAGACTTAAGTTATCTGAAGACATAGCCGATGAATTAATCGATGAATTAGTTACTGAAATGAGTAACGGTGTCTGGGGGAATAATCTGTAATTCTTCTCTGACAAATGCCCTCTGGGGCGCAGGGTCATACAGGTAATATATTGTTGCGTCTGGACCGGGGACTATTTTTTTTATATTATGAACGGATGTGGACCAGATGGGGTCTGTTGCCCTGCGCTTTACGTCATTTTCAGCCTCCCCTGGTTGATATAAATATCTCACCTGTTTAGTAAATAAACTTGTGTCTGGTGCTGGGGTTGGGGTTGATCCTGTTTTTGGCTCTGTAATTGTTTTCAATGTAATAGCATCAGCAGGCTTTACATGGCCTTCATTATTCATTGCTTTTATCACATGTGGTAATCTCTTTACCCATTCAGTGTTACGGGTGTCATGCATGAGTTCCTTAGAATACTGGTAACTGAAAAGTCTCTCTGATAATTGTTTATTGAAGTTCTCAACAATTGCCTGTGATCTGTGCACACCTGGAATATACCGCGTCTGACCAGTACGCCATGCTTTGCAAATAACTAAGAAGTACCCAACGGAGAAAGAAACACGCTTAGAAAAGATGGGTACAACACAATTTATTAATATTTCGGGTAAATACCCTTTGTCAAAATAGACAAACAAACAAACATAGAGATTAGCCGCTACTTATCTTCATTTGGCAGAAGGAATGTGGCAACTCTCAAGGGTTGCCACATTCCTTCTGCCAAATGAAGATAAGTAGCGGCTAATCTCTATGTTTGTTTGTTTGTCTATTTTGACAAAGGGTATTTACCCAAAATATTAATAAATTGTGTTGTATCCGTCTTTTCTAAGCGTGTTTCTTTCTCCGTTGGGTACTTCTTTGCATATTACACGCTTGGCAGTCACCGTTTTGGTCTGGTTTGCAAATAACTGATTAACAGCACTTTTAAATTCAGATCCATCATCAACTTGAACAAGTCTGGGGTATCTTAAAGGGCCTCGACCATATATTTTTGTTAAAGCAGTAGCAACAGTACTGGCTGTTTTGTCAGATATGGGTTCAGCGTCTTTGTACCTTGAAGCTATGTCAACGACAGTTAATGCATATTTGTATCGTTTCTTTCTTATTGTGTCATGTGGTAAGAACAGGAGGTCCATTTGGTGTGTGTCATTAGGTGTTGTGTTCTCAAAATGAGGCCTTGTTATTTTTCTTGGAGCAGGGAGATATATCTGTCAAATTGCCTGTCTTTGTAACCATTGCTTGACCTGATTGAGTGTTATATCTCCGCCCACAGCTGCATGTAATTTTTCAATAGCTGTTTGCCCTTTCCAATAGCCTGATGGTGAGTAATATATTTTTGATAGTTTAATGTCTGTCATTTTTTCTAGCAATGAAAACTCCAGTAAAATAAACAAATGTCATTCCCACTAGAACAAAGATTATCTCTCCGTTTCTTTGTTCTGTACTTGGTTGGTAATAGTCACTTAGTTTCGGTTTCGGGATAGACATGTCTTCACCTGTGACAAGAAAATATTCCCTGATTGCTTCGTCTGTATTTGAAAACGTATGTTGTGCGTGGCCTTCAAGCCTCAATCTTTCATTGATGAAATCAAGTTTCTCAATTCTATTCTTTTCATATTCCTGCTGGGCTTGTGCTAATTTTTCTGACGCCTCATTGTGTCGTCTCATCTCCAGAGCAGATTCTTCTCTACCCATTTTTGAAAAGAGGTAGTTTGAGCCACTGAATGCAAGTGCGTTAACCATCGCACCTCCTATCATAATAGCTATCGTCGCCATATTATTTTTATTTACATAGAAACATTTTCAGGAATAATTCCTTGCTTGACAAGAAACTCTTTTGTCACAATTGACGCTGTAACAACTACAATTAGCTTAGCGCTGTCTTCAAAGTCTAATCTACTCAAGTCTGCTGATTTCATTTTGAGTAGACTTTTTCCCAGCATAGAATAAGCTACTGCTAGTCCACTTATCACGGCAGAGTGATAGACAAGGTTCATTAAGTTCTTTGTGTCGCTTATTTTCTAATGCAATAAAATTAAAATAATATTTTTATTTATTGCATGAAAAATGGATCGTAGGGTTTTGACGTTGCTGGTAATGTGGCGACTTCTGGTTTTGTTTTTGGAGTGTCTGATTTTTTGGACACTGTACGAGTCTGTGGTTTGTATTTTTTGTATAATTGATAACCTACGTAACCAAATCCGACAACAAATCCGGCAACTATATATTTTGTTGTTTGAGGGTCAGACTTAGTTGTTTGTCTCTCACTTTGATGAGGGTGTGTCAGTATTGACACTGGTCCTGAAGGTGTTGACGCCTGGTCAGTCACATGAGCCTTTTCTGTTTGTGCTTGAAGCTGTAATTTTTTTTGTCTGTTATATTCAGCTAATCTTTTCCCAGCCTCAACCCTGCCTGGACTTTTAGCCTTAGTCACAGTTTGAACCTGTGTCAAAACAGGGTCCAGGTTCAGTTGTGGAGTCGTCTGGGTTTCGTCCATTTTCTTCTGCAGTAAAATTTATTTTTGAAAAATCAATATGACTCCCGGTAACAAGAAGGGTTATGACAGGAGCAAGGTAATTTCCAAACTTGTAAAACATGACGCATGCTAATTTACCAATTGAACTTGAAACAATAGGATTGCTTTCAAGGTCATGTGATAGACTGTCAGTGTCTACAGGTAGAAAGTGACTCACTGCTTTTGTGTATAGACATACAAGAGATCGACTTAAATCATGAGTCATTAGTGAGGCAATGTGGTTCTCATATTTTGAATGAAGCTTGATTAGTTCGTCAGAGCTTAGAGATTCAATATCCTCTGTCATGTATTGTCTTCCTAGATAAGTCTTTGATTTGCCTGAGACAATCACAGACAAAAGCCGCTGTTTTTTGGAGTCTAAGTCTTTGTTCTCTACAGCGCCAATATCATTTAGGAGTAACAATTCGTCTTGGTTCATTATTTTATTTTATAATATAATAAAAAAGTGAATTAAAATTCTTGCACTTACCTTTGTGTTTAGGCTGCTTTATATAAAATAAAAACACTTTAATCCTTGCATGTGTTGCTAGAGCAAAACACCTTACACATGTCAACGACGGAGGCAGACCAGTGCAACACGCACAGCAAACCACTCTGAGTCCCATCATCAAATGACTGGCACAGTGCACTTTAACGCTGAAAAATATATGAACAGCAGACAAACCCAGGCAGTCTAACACGCAGAGAGATAAAACACCACTCATGCCAGTCTGTACAGTGCTGCAATCAATTTCTGTGCCAACATGCAGTTATAAGACTTTGAATTGATAATAGCCCTGGCCGGCACAACCACCCGTCAGTCAGTGCAGTGCATACGAGCACAGAAATAACAGTCGACAGTCAACACCACAAGAAGGGCCTTACCCTAAAAGGTTTCTCTGTTTCCAACAGGCTGCTAACTCATTTAGATTTGTTTCTGACTTGTCTGTGTTGATTGATATGTGCATTACCTGCCGTCTGCTATTTGGGTGCCAGGTACTGATTATGAAAGAAAGCTCTCGGCACCAATTGGCCAAATTAGTCTGATGCAATGTCTGGAAAAAGCTGACGCAATGCTTTGTTTGGGCCCGGTTGCTATCAACATAAACCAGTCACAACTCTTTCATTGGTGCATGTTGACTGGAGATAGAACAGGGCAGGTATCGCCTTACAGCACAGTGTATACTGTTCTATTTAAGTCTTTGCGAGTAAGTTGTGGTTCTTGTCTGTGAGCATTTGCTGCAAACCACGGCACAGTCTAGCAGTCTAGGAGGCCGAACTCATGCAGCTCCGAATTCTATGCATAAAATTGACGTGAAGTAGGTCAAAAGTTTTTTCATCGCCGGCCTGCCACGTCTCCTAGGTTCTGAATGACGCATACGTGTCTCATAGCCACCTCACAGAGAGAAAGGATTTAAAAGTCAGTATATATGTGTGTGCTATTACATGTCTTGTTTAAATCTGTGTACGGTGACCATGAAAAGTTACCAGCAGTGAGTCATCTGCACCTGCCTCGTCGTGATTTCCCGAGGAAAAGTAGTGCTCATATTGAACCTTTCTGCACTTAGAATTTCTTAAAGTGTGTTCTTATGCAGCCATACAGGGTAGTTGTGTGTGTGTGTGTGTGTGTGTGTGTGTGTGTGTGTGTGTGTGTGTGTGTGTGTGTGTGTGAGCAGTGTTTGTATGTCGGTGTGTGTGATGGTATGTATATGTGTGTGTGTATGTATGTGTGTTGGTATGTGTGTTTATTCCACTTGGCTCCATTAGCAGTCTGGACTGCAACCCTTTGTCCATAACGAGTTATTGATAGAAATGGCCAGGTAATTCTCTGCAGTGACGCAATGTTTGGGCCCGGTTGCTGTGTACATAATTCCTTAGAAACCAGTCCCAGTCACAACTCTTGCATCGGTGCATGTATGTGTGTGTGTGTGTGTGTGTGTGTGTGTGTGTGTGTGTGTGTGTGTGTGTGTGTGTGTGTGTGTGTGTGTGTGTGTGTGTGTGTGTGAGAGAGAGAGGACTGTGGCACTAAGCTCTTTCACAACGTGCCGTCAAGTGTAGACCTGAAGTACAGTTGACTAAAGCCAGGCCTGGGGCTTGGGGCCAGGGCTCTTGAGGATCTGGCCATGTGTTAGCTTATAAGAATCCCACTATAAAGAACCTACAGTACTTACCTACAACCTGTAAGTAAGTACATAGTTCTACTTGGCACCAGACTCGAAACTGCAGTTGTTACCTGCGGGCAGTTATTGATTACCCCATATGCCAAGCACGC
The DNA here is from genome assembly GCA_036245525.1 of Semisulcospira habei. Lineage (NCBI taxonomy): Eukaryota > Metazoa > Mollusca > Gastropoda > Semisulcospiridae > Semisulcospira > Semisulcospira habei. The sequence continues at coordinate 272,366,991 of BTPG01000001.1, forward strand.
CGGGTGTGTGGGGAAATCAATACTAAGTGAATTGCGAGTCTGCATGGTTAAATGAAGTTTACGTGTGTGAGTATGTTTGTTTGTGTGTTTGTTTTAGACAATAGACAATACATACAATTGATGATTCTCAGGAGTAGGTGTGATAGAACTAGAGGGGATGCTAAGGTTTGTTTAACCAAAAGATCGCCGATCTTCTCCTGGGAATCGTTAGCGTTGAGAGCGTGATAGGGTGGTTGTGTTCAAAATTAAACAAATTTACGGTATTTGTATGGCTTATGAGAATCTGGTGCCCTTTAAATCTCTCTTCTTCTATCTCTGCTGAGGGACTGAGTTAGGCCCCTGTTCAGCAATGATCGGACACTTTTGGGGTTGACCATCAGTCAGCGGCATTTTGCCTCAGTCTGAGGATGCAATGAGGATTGTATCGCACAGCAAGAGGCATTGATTTACATGAGCCCCTGTGAGTGCGGGGCACATGACACTCTATGTCTGCGTGAAGTACTGTGACAGGTGCAGGTAAGGAGTGCCAAGTAAGGATATTTGACTATAGGCCCATGAACACACTATGTTTACCCATCGATCCCGTGAGATAATTGTAAAATACACCGTACAAGAAAAAATAACCATCGAATAGTAAAACACAACTTCCACAAATAACCATCAACAAATGTTTTTGTGGTCAGGGCTGACAGCGGGGCCAGGGCCCCCTGGGCCGCCCCCTCCCCCCTGGATCCGCCACTGCTACTTTGTCTATGCATGACCATATCATTTCCATCTGTAGAGCAGCCTATTTCCAGCTGAAGAATATCAGCTCTGTAAGATCTTTCCTGACTCAGTCTGCCACCACTCAGCTTGTGTCTTCACTGATTTTGAGCCGCATTCACTATTGTAATTGTTTGTGGCCTGCCATATGAAGAACTGGCTCGACTTCAGAGAATATTAAACAGTGCATCTCGCGTCATTTATCCGAAATTTTAAAAAAAAATCATGTGTCATACTTGTTGTACCAACTTTACTGGCTTCCCATCAAAGATAAGATTGAATGAATGAATGAATGAATGAATGAATGAATGAATGAATGAATGAATGAATGAATGAATGAATGAATGAATGAATGAATGAATGAATGAATGAATGAATGAATGAATGAATGAATGATACTTTATTTCTCAAGGATGGGAACAATAGGCGCACAGGCTCTTTTCATGTTTGTCCTTGCTAAACTACAACATTAAAAGCAACAATAAAACAATATGTTAACAGCACAAAACAAGCGGCTACACCCACAGGTCACTTGTGTTACATTTCGATACAAGTTCCAAAGTCGCTGAAGATTACACACACACACAGCAAAATGACAGGGTCTTGGGGGGGGGGGGTGCGATGTAAAGTGTGTTATAGAAAGCGACTGCACACTTATGATACAGCTACTCATGTGTAGGAATTTAGTGAGCAGGCAAAACACCACGATAAAGAGAGATATTATGTAAAAGCTCACAAGTGCAAAACGGAGGACCACAGGAAATCATTGACATGACTCTTTTGAGCATATTATCTACGTTTCTTTCAAGTTTGCTCCGAGATGTATTTAAAAGCTTTCGTCGGAGTAATGTAAGACTGGTCCCACCCAGGTATGCATCCTGTCACTCTGGTCCCGACGCCTCAAAATATCCGAGCAGAAGAATGTGGAGCACTCAGGGGCGTTTCGATCGGTATTCGTAGTTAGTAACTACAGGCTCCGATTTACTCATCAGGGAACCGGCCTACAATTCTCAGTCCATTCCTTGGTGTATTCCTTTCAGTGTGTCGCATTTTATTCCTTACATTAGGACTTGTTGTCAGTGTAGTCCGTGCATGTAACTCTAGTCCTGACGGGGCAAGTATGATCGCTTTCAAATCCTTGCAGTATTCCTGACGCGAAGCGAGACTACGAAGGAAACAACAGCTGCCAGCCCTAACCCCGCCAGAAACGACCAAGACCCAAGACTAATATGTCAACGGAGAAAAATACACCAAGGAATGGACTGAGAATTGTAGGCCGGTTCCCTGATGAGTAAATCGGAGCCTGTAGTTACTAACTTCGAATACCGATCGAAACGCCCCCGAGTGCTTCACATTCTTCTGCTCGGATATTTTGAGACGTCGGGACCAGAGTGACAGGATGCATACCTGGGTGGGACCAGTCTTACATTACTCCACAATGGAAGATGTCTCGTTTGCTGTATATGTGAAGGAAGTGAGTTCCATAAATAGGCACCCGCGTACGAAAGGCTGGATTTAAACAAGTCAATTCGGGCCCGTTCAATGACGAGACTGTTCCTCAAAGTGCTGTAAATCCTTTCGCTCTCAGTGAAAAGCTTAGCCAGGTAGAGGGGGGCTTTCCCGTTCAGTGCTTTGTGCATAAGTACGCACTTTTTAAACGTATGGTGTTGATGTAAAGGAAGGAGCCCTGTTGCCTGTAGCTTTTCCTCCAAAGTTAGAGAGGGGATTAGGAGGATCAGTTTAACTGCGCGATTGTATAGAGAATTAATCCGCTTAAGGTTAGTCTTACTACAGCCGTCCCAAATAGTAGATGCGTAGTCAATGTGAGGTTTAATGTAGGAGTTGAAAAATAGCTTTCGTGTCTTAGTATCAATGATAGATTTTAATCTTGACAGTAAAAATAGCTTCTTTCATAATGTTTTCCATAGTTGTGTTAGATGGGGCAACCAGCACAGTTGGTCATCATCAATTACCCCGAGGAGGCGATTTTCCTTGACTTGCTGCATCCCTACATTTCCAGTATGTTAACTACTTATCAAGCTTCCCGCACCTTACGTTCTAGCAGTGAAAGTACCGAAAATAAATACAAAGTCTTTTGGTCAAAGGTCCTTTTGTTTCCAGGCCCCAGTCATTTGGAATTTGATTCCGAAAGACCTTCGTGATGCCCCGACAGTAATGTCTTTCAAAATCCAGCTTAAAACACATCGTTTCACGTCTCACTACTCTATCTTTAAGACATGGCCACCCGCTGCAGCCAAGGAAGTTACCAGTTGTAACGTCTCATCGTGCCACTGGGCTCTGATTTCTGCGGCCGAGAGGGTGGGGTTGCTCCAGCGCAACAGCTTCTCCACCAAAATCTCCTCCACGCGCAGGTTTTGTGCATGGCTACAAGGCAGAAGTCCTCCTCAGCCTCCTCTACGGCTGTGAGTCATGGACGCTGTACAGAAAGCACCTCAAGCAGCTTGAACGTTTCCACATGAGATCCCTGCGCTCACTCATGGGCATCAAATGGCAAGACAAGGTGACAAACCTGGAAGTCCGGGACAATGCTGGCTTAGTGAGTGTTGAGGCCTTGATCTTAAAGACACAACTTCGCTGGACAGGTCATGTCATACGCATGGATGATTCTCGTATGCCACCCCAACTCCTGTATGGTGCACTCTCAAAATGACACAGGAAGCAAGGACGGCCAAAGAAACGCGTCAAAGACTGCTTAAAAGACATCCTCAAGTACTGCGTCTTCCCGGCTAAGGAACTTGAAGCACAAGCACAAGACAGATCTGGCTGGCGTGCCGCCAACAGGAAAGCTTGCATGCTCTTTGAACAAAATCGGCGCGAACGGATCACCAGTGCCAGAGCTCGCAGAAAGACCGCGTCGACTCTCCCTACATCTACGTTCCAGTGCCCCCATTGCCCTCGTAGGTGTGGCTCCAGTATTGGCTTGGCCAGGCACACCCGCACCCACAAATAGAAATCATGCACAATGACGACATCATCGGTTTCGATGGTCTACCCATTACTCTGTCTTTACAACTTCCGGTCTCTTTTCTGTTTCACAATAACATCATGTTGATCCTGTGCCAGTCCTTGTTGCGATGGTTGTTTATGCTTTGGGTGTGTTTATGTGCTGTTAATTTTAGAAATTGTATTTGTGTTGTTACTGTCTATTGATTTGTGTTTAGATTTTAACTTTGATTTGCATTGTACAGGGCTTAGATCCTGCAATGCAGGGAGTTTGCGCTTTATAAATATACTACTACTATTATTATTATTATTACTATTATTATTATTATTATTATTATTATTATTATTATTATTATTATTATTATTATTATTATTATTATTATGTTTGTTAACGTCTTCCAGGCGTTACGCAAGTGGATTCATGCTCGAATGTCCGCGTATCCGGATGCGGCATGTCTGGAACGAGTTAAAGGCAGAGTTTGTGACATACCTGACTTTAACAAAAAGCGATAATCCCACAGTGAATACGAACACTCCTTGCTACAAGTCAGTCTGCAGCTGCTGGTGGAGACAATCATTCATGCAATACGAACACTCCTTGTTACAAGTCAGTCTGCAGCTGCTGGTGGAGGCAATCATTCATGCAATACGAACACTCCTTGTTACAAGTCAGTCTGCAGCTGCTTTTGGAGGCAATCATTCATGCAATACGAACACTCCTTGTTACAAGTCAGTCTGCAGCTGCTGGTGGAGACAATCATTCATGCAATACGAACACTCTTTGTTACAAGTCAGTCTGCAGCTGCTGGTAAAGGCAATCATTCATGCAATACGAACACTCCTTGTTACAAGTCAGTCTGCAGCTGCTGGTGGAGGCAATCATTCATGCAATACGAACACTCCTTGTTACAAGTCAGTCTGCAGTTGCTGGTACAGGCCATCATTCAGGCAAAACGAACACTCCTTGTTACAAGCCAGTCTGCAGTTGCTGGTACAGGCCATCATTCATGCAATACGAACAGTCCTTGTTACAAGTCAGTCTGTAGCTGCTGGTGGAGGCCAACATTCATGTGCCGTTTTCAGTTCAAGTCCGATACGTGCACACAGTGGGCTTAAAGCGCAATATTTTCCTGCAAGTTAACCCCACAAGCCTCCTCGGTGTTAACCACACACGCCTCCTGGAAGTTAACCCCAGAGGCCTCCTGGAAGTTAACCACACACGCCTCCTGGAAGTTAACCTCACACGCCTCCTGGAAGTTATCCACACGCGCCTTCTGGAAGTTAACCACACACGCCTCCTGGAAGTTAACCACACACGCCTCCTGGAAGTTAACCCCACACGCCTCTTGGAAGTTAACCCCACACGCCTCCTGGAAGTTAACCACACACGCCTCCTGGAAGTTAACCCCACACGCCTCCTGGAAGTTAACCACACACGCCTCCTGGAAGTTAACCCCACACGCCTCCTGGAAGTTAACCACACACGCCTCCTGGAAGTTAACCCCACACGCCTCCTGGAAGTTAACCACACACGCCTCCTGGAAGTTAACCCCACACGCCTCCTGGAAGTTAACCCCTTCACTGCCGAGATAAAAAGACCGCACACAATTCAACTATAAGAGACATAGTTCCCCATGAGCCCCCGCAGTTGCACTCACCGCAGTTGCGGGGGCTCATGATGATCTATGCCTCTTGCTGAGACCGCTTGGTATTCATGTTTCCCGGACGGCTGGGGCTCTGTGACTTTGCATGAACAAAGATTTCACAAACACAGTCCGCGTCCACTGGCAGTGAAGGCGTTAAAATCTGCACTCGGATTCACGCAAAGGTGACGACACAACACATTCTCCAGTGTTTGTTTTTCAGATGGGCCGAAGACAGCGTCAATAAAAGAGTCTTCCATGACAGCAACGGCTGCTTTGATCTTGACCTGCACGGCCATGGAGTTTTCCCCCAGCGTGACCTTCACCTGGACTGGCCTCGCCCGTAACCACACGGAGGATTTTTTTAACAGCAGCACGTGCACCTTCCGTCTGGCACTGGAGGACGGCGGGAAGGAAATCAACTGCACTGTACTCAACACGAGGGGAAAAAGCCTCTTGGCGACTGCATCGTACAGACTGAGTTGTAAGTCACAATCCTACAGTCCGCGCACACATTTCAACTATACCGTTAACAAAAGTTTCACTCTTGTGGTTTCTTTTCTAGTTTCTTTTTTCTTTTTTAAATGGCAGGCCTACTGGAATAATTATTGTAACTGCACCTTTTACACACTAGTACGTGATTCACACGCTTTTTACCTGTCGGCTCTCCGTAGTCCGTAGCGCTTTTTGTCGAGGTGATTCCGCATGAATCACCTCCACAAATAGCGCCACAAACAGCCGAAGGATTAGCCTACTTTGTTGGCTTCGAAATAAACCTGCCGTGTTTCATCTATCTCAACAACAAATGACGTCGGTGGATGCTGACCTTTTATGTTCCCGAAAGTAAACTTGCAGCATTTTTTTTAAATAATTAAAACTTGACTTGCCTCTGAAGTTATTTATAGTGAAAGTTAGAAATATAATAACAATAACAATAAACATTATCACATAAAAAATGAACCGTTTGTAATTGAGCGGATGGAATTCTCTCCACTGTCATGGGCTCATACCGAGCAGTTTCCTCAGTCATTAGGGACTAGTTTTTGCCATTCTCCTTTTCCGGCTTGACAGTTTTCGTCAAAAAACGTGTATCACGGTTTAGATAAAACATTGCCTGTAAATATTCTTCGTTCTCGCACAACACTAGGGAAAATGACGTATTTTGTTTATTGTTAAAAATAGTACAGGAAAAATTTCTAACGTTCTGGCCAGTCATTGATGTCACGTGATTCAATGTTGTACAGACGTAGTTAGACAAGTCTGTAGGGAGACTGCCAAAGGGTTGGGGCAGTCCACGCTCATTAGTTGTTTTGGTTTCCACCCTGTCTTTCGGGTTTCTTTCTAAATTAATGTATGGCATAATTACACAAATATTTCCTTAACCATGGAAAGCGCGCGTCTAGTATTTGAACGCCATTGAAAGTAATAGTATAGCGGTAGAGGTTATTCCAAAATTAGACGTTTGGCAGGAACTGCTGGGACTGCGTGCATTCAGCCCACTCGGGTCTGCCCTGATGGACTTGGGCGGGGTTAACTACTTTTTAGTTTCGAGGGTCACCCTGGTCAGCCCCACAGGGTGGGTTTATCTCTATTTTCCCGGGTAGATGTTTCTGTCTACCGTTGGTCCATTTCCCCGAATTTTCCCTTTTCTTCACTTTCCCTACTGTCTGCGCTGCCTGTAGCTCTTGATATTGGATGTTGTTGCTAAATAGTCTGCTGCACCAAAGAGATGATAAGTTGTGTTTGCGGTTAATGCATTTGTTATACAGTAATGTCCGTATATAACACATTCGCCGGGGACCGCGATTCTTGTGTTGTTATAAGCGGAATTTGTTATGAGCGAAATGTCAGACGTTTTAATGTAATAATCCCAACATATCAACACACGTTCATTCATCTACAGGGGCATTGCAATGTAGAATCACTTAATTAGAGTAGTTTGCAAGTATCATACATTTTAAGTGAAAATCATGCGAAGGAGAGGGCGGGGGGACTTTAGTCAAATCACCTTCTATCTAAATTGGTGTCCATACTGAGCCTAACGTCCCTTCTTTGATGTGTGGGTGCGAGTCGTCTTATATTCGTTAATCAAATGATGTTTCCTTTTCACTGGCGTGGAGAAGCCTTGTTTTCTTACAATTACAGCAGACACCGGATATAACAAACATCTTTTAAAGTTATAAGCAAAGTTTCACATTCTTAACTCATTCAGCCAAATAATAAATACAACGTCATATAACGTATTTACTAAATTTTGGAGGCGTCATATAATGACTATGCATCTGTTGCATGAGATGGAGCGACCATGATAATTCAAGGGTAGTACCAGATTAGCTTGGCGCCGACAGGCGCCAAGGTACTCTGGCACTACCCTTGAATTATCATAGTCGACCCGTCTCATGCTGTAGTGCGTCAGGGCTGAATGGGGTAAAATAAAGTTGTACAAATGTCTTACTGACACATCGTTAATGTCTTGGCTTGACTTCGCGAACGAAGATTCTATAGGGCTTGCCCACGTCGTCTGCAGGCATTTTCGTGGCTGCGGAGGCCAATCCGGGACAGGCAGGTTCGACCGCAGTGGCTGCAGGGGAAGGTCTGGTCAGGGTTCTGAGTTACGACAGCTCTGTTTTTTCTTCTGAGCCGCTTGTCCTTAAGGTTAGCTCTGCGAGAGTCCTCAAAGGAGACGGCTGCCTTGTGAATGGTGGAGCGCCAGGTGTCACGGTCCGCAGCAAGCGAAGACCACTGGCGGTGGTCGATTTGGCAGGCACTAAGTGACTTCTTGAGACCGTCTTTGTATCTCTTCTTTGGTGCCCCTCTGTCTCGGTGTCCAGTGGCGAGCTCGCCGAACAGAGTGATCTTGGGTAGGCGATGATCCTCCATCCTGGAGACGTGGCCCGCCCAGCGAAACTGTGTCCGCAGCAGCAAAGCCTCGATGCTCACAGTTTCCGCCTGTTCAAGGACCTCGACGTTGGTGACATAGTCACTCCAGTGAATGCTGAGGATGGTACGCAGGCAGCGCTGGTGAAAGCGTTCGAGGAGTCGTAGTTGGCTGCAGTAGAGGGCCCAGGACTCGGAACCGTACAGCAGGGTGGTGAGGACGACAGCTCTGTACACGCTGATCTTGGTGCCTTTTTTCCGCTGTTGATTGTGCCACACCCGCTTGAATAGTCGCCTAATAGTCGTTAATGTAGATACAGTTGATTAACACGTTTCCACTTTATTTGAAAACAGAAAATAATACGAAGTGTTGTTTTTTGGGGGATTAAGCGTTCACTGCCGAACCACCCCGTTAATACTGTTTGGCGATGTGGATGCGACTCACATTTATCTTGAATAATAATGTTACTCTTCTTTCAAAAGTATTCTCGTTATTGATCGCTGCAGTAAATAAGCACTCTTCTGTAAGTTCGAACAAACATTAAAGATACCTGCTCTACGGCGGGCCTCCACCCGATACAAGGGACTTGTCTGTGTTGTCTTGCTTTAACTAAGACTTTCTACCCTTCTTTTCACAATCCATCTGAGTAGGCACACGTAACGGTGGATTAACATTTCTACTGCTCCTTGTACTCATAGAGTGGGGGAGCTCTCCTGCTTAGGAAAGGGGGGGGGGAATAGCAGACAGATCTTCATTGTACCACATTTGTTAGAAAAGTCCTTCTGAGCAACATTATAGTAAGACCTATTAAGAACATTAATAATGAATAGTGTAAACTAACTAGTGTTGTTGCCTGCAGCAGGTAGCTTTAATACAACAAACTAGTTATCGCTGACACATCGTACTGATTTTGGGAGGTACTGTTGCCTGGCCCACGATATTGAACTTGTATGGCTTCTGTACAGTGGTTTCGTGCCTTCCATACCCATGATATAAACTCTGTTTCACACTAGTCACTGTGGGGGGGGGGGGGGGCGGATCTAGGGAGGGGTATTATGGCCATATAGTACAGACGTCAGACGCAACCCATGATATAAACTCTGTTTCACATTGTTCACTGTGGAGGGGCGGATCTAGAAAGGGGAATTATGACCATACAGTACAGACGCCAGACGAAACCCATGATATAAACTCTGTTTCACATTGGTCACTGTGTAGGGGCGGATCGGGGAGGGGGGATTCCGGTGGTTACGTACATCCACCCTCCCCACTAATAATTCTTTAAAATGCTATAACAAAGTCCCTTTGTGGCCAGTTTGGACTTCGCCCCCCCCCCCCCTCCCCACAACCCCGTTGTTTAATATTTCGGTGAGGGTCTTGACACACGCCCCGTGACGAGACCGTCACGTGACAAAGCAAAACGCACGAACTGTCTGAATACACGGCCAGTTTTAAGTAGGCAACAAACACACGCACATTCTGTGACAATTGAGCATTCTTCTGTTTCCTTTGCTGCATATAATATAAGTAGGCAACAAACACACGCACATTCTATGACAATGGAGCATTCTCCTGTTTCCTTTGCTGATAATAACGTAAGTAGGCAACAAACACACGCACATTCTGTGATAATGGAGCATTCTCCTGTTTCCTTTGCTGCTTATAATGTAAGTAGGCAACAAACACACGCACATTCTGTAACAATGGAGCACTCTCCTGTTTCCTTTGCTGCTTATAATGTAAGTAGGCAACAAACACTCGCACATTTTGTGACAATGGAGCATTCTCCTGTTTCCTTTGCTGATAATAATGTAAGTAGGCAACAAACACACGCACATTCTGTGACAATGGAGCACTCTCCTGTTTCCTTTGCTGCTTATAATTTAAGTAAGCAACAAACACACGCACATTCTGTGACAATGGAGTATTCTCCTGTTTCCTTTGCTGCTTACAATGTAAGTAGGCAACAAACACACGCACATTCTGTGACAATGGAGCATACTCCTGTTTTCTTTGCTGTCTATAATGTAAGTAGGCAACAAACACACGCACATTCTGTGACAATGGAGCACTCCCCTGTTTCCCATGCTGCTTATCATGTAATCATGTAAGTAGGCAACAAACAGACGCATATTCTGTGACAATGGAGCACTCTCCTGTTTCCTTTGCTGCTTATAATGCAAGTAGGCAACAAACACTCGCACATTCTGTGACAATGGAGCATTCTCCTGTTTCCTTTGCTGACAATAATGTAAGTAGGCAACAAACACACGCACATTCTGTGACAATGGAGCACTTTCCTGTTTCCTTTGCTGTTTATAATGTAAGTAGGCAACAACCACACGCACATTCAGTGACAATGGAGCATACTCCTGTTTCCTTTGCTGCTTATAATGTAAGTAGGCAACAAACACTCGCACATTCTGTGACAATGGAGCATTCTCCTGTTTCCTTTGCTGACAATAAAGTAAGTAGGCAACAAACACACGCACATTGTGTGACAATGGAGCACTCTCCTGTTTCCTTTGCTGCTTATACTGTAAGTAGGCAACAAACATACGCACATTCTGTGACAATGGAGCATACTCCTGTTTCCTTTGCTGTCTATAATGTAAGTAGGCAACAAACACACGCACATTCTGTGACAATGGAGCACTCTCCTGTTTCCCATGCTGCTTATAATGTAAGTAGGCAACAAACACACGCACATTCTGTGACAAGGGAGCATTCGCCTGTTTCCTTTGCTGCTTATAATGTAAGTAGGCAACAAACACACGCACATTCTGTGACAATGGCGCATTCTCCTGTTTCCTTTGCTGCTTATAATGTAAAGGTTTGTTATAAGCGGTCTCGGCATCGCCGCGGGGTCTGAAAAATAATTGTTATATCCGAATTTGTTATGAGCGGATTAATTTTACAAAGACAAAGAACATGTTTGGCCGGGACCTCCTTTGTTATATCAGACCTTGTTACTAGCGGACCTGACTATACATCATTTCCCTGAACATATGTTGTAGTTGTAATAAGTTTCTACTATTTTTGGTAAACTAGGATGCGATATATTAGCATAAAGCTGCAGCGTCCCTAGCGTGTCTTACATTTTTGTAGCATATTAGACCGGCTGGCGACATATATTACAAAATCTTTTTCACAAGCTGCGCAGGCTCGTCCTGAGAAAGTGTTCAAAGTTGTCGGGATAAACAACCAATCAACCATGCATTCATTCTGTGGATTTAGCCTGCCCGCTCCATCTGCAAGAGGCGTATATTCTCATAGTGCTTGTATGATATGGGGCCTTTTTGAGATCGTGGAACCGAATTCTGGAAACTCTCTGTTTATTTGCCGTAAGATTAAAGACCAGTAAGTTTCCTGATTTACTAACGCGTCACTCGCATAATGTGGACGTCTGTTTAACCCATTCAGCCCTGACTCACTACAGCCAGAGATGGGTCCACCATGATATTTCAAGGGCAGTGCCAGATTAGTTTGGTGCCTGTCGGCGCCAAGTTAATCTGGCACTGCCCTTGAATTATCACGGTCGATCCATCTCCTGCAACAGGTGCATAGTCGTTAGATAGCGCCTCCAAAATTTGTGAACTACGTGCGTCCGGCTGAATGAGTTAAGGTCCTAAATGAACAAGAAAGTCAAAAGCCCAACAACACCCAACACATTAGATGTTCTTTCTACAGATTAGTCGGCAGAATGACAATAAATTATTGGTTCATAACCCCTTGATTGCCAACGGACACGGATGATCGAACGGCGCTCATGACATTCTTGACACATAGCAAGGAGAATTGTGCCAACGGCCATACCACGTTGAATACACCGGTTCTCGTCTAAGCAATGTCGGGCTCGGTTAGTACTTGGATGGGTGACCGCCTGGGAACACCAAGTGCTGCTGGCGTTAACAACACTTAGCTTCCGTAAGATAACGGCCCCTCCACCTCAAGTGTGCTTTTGTCTTTGGTGCTTTTTGGTGTTTCTTTTGGATTTCCCTCTCTCCAATGATGAGGTAAGGCCTCGGGTACTGTCTCCTGCTGGCTAGGAAGAGCTGCCAGTCTTCGACCTTGCCCGGGATATTTATTCTTTGAAACTTCGGCAGTCGTGGTGCGTCCGGTCCTTCGTTGCATCCGTTGGTCCACTTGTGGTTCTCGATTTTACTTGACCCTTTCTTCTCTTGCAGTTTGCAAGTTCGGACCTGCCGGCGCTGTGGGAATTTAAATGGCACAGCGATGCACATTCCCTTGCTCTGGTTGCTCCTCCACCCAGACTTGTGCTACTTGTGCCACGTAGCGGGAGGAACTGTGGTCCCAGTTGTGGCTCTTCTATCGGCGGGAGCGACCTCCTGGTGCCCGTGACCAGCCTGTTCAAGCGTTGGGTGGTCCGTTGGCGGACAATCCCCCTCCCGCCCCCGGGCCTCCGGTCGCCCCCCGACCCAGACGTGCGGCTTCGGAGACTTTGGTTCCTTCCTCACTCCCCATCCAGACGGTCCTACCGTCAGCCTCGACGGGTCCTTTAGTGTCTCACTCTACCATTCCCATCCGCTTGTCAGAGCGTGATGGGCGGAGGCTGATGAAGTCCCCTCCCCCCCCCCCCCTCCAGATAGCCTTTTGGTGGTGGTTGCCTCTCACAGCTCTAGGCGGCGTTCGACGCTAAAATCCTTTCCAGCCCGCTCTTCGAGCGTTTCGGACGGGGGCTGCTGACGCCCCCCCCCCCCCCCCGCCCCCTCCCTCTCCCCGCTAGAGATAACCAGTTGGTGGTGGAGGCCTCACACAGCTCTCAGCGGAGGTCGAGACGTGATCGACGTCGCTCGAAGCGTTCCTTACCCACACGTGCTTCCTCCGGGCTGAGGGCAGACTGGCGCCGCCGTGTCCGCTCTCCCTCTCCGGTCAGTCGCCATTCCCGACCGTCTCTGGTGCCTACTTCCCCTGCGGGGTCGCGGTATCGCTTTCCTGGACATGTACTTTCTTCCCGCTCACGCTCCCGCTCCCGCGACCGTCTCGCCGGCCATAGGCGGCGCTCCATCTCACCACACAGTCGCCGCCACGACTCTCGCCAACGGACGGAGATGCGCGACGTCATCTCTATCCGGAGGACGTCATCTCATCCGGAGGACTCGGCCTCAGCCCTTTGTGCTTGGGACTCCCGTTCGTCGGCCTCGGACACCTCGGATACTTGCTCTCCTCGCTCGGTGTCGTCCCTCGCCTCACGCTCCCGGCCGGGTGCTCGTTCCGTTAGCACCCCTTCTCTTCCGTCCGCCCTCAGCGTCCCGGGAAGAGATTCGGCTCGGTACCTCGATAAGGCCGCTCGTCTGATCTCCAGCATCTTGCCACGGGACGTGTGTCCACCAACCCAAGCGTTTCAAATCTCTTCCTCAGCCCCCCGGGTTTCGGGACTTCTCGGAGGCTTTCAACGATCATCTGCGGCAAGGCAAGTTGCGGGGAAAGGTTTTTTTCTCCGACACTTGGTGTCCACCGGTCATGCACATGACGTTCCGCCAACGTTGGTACACCGGGCATTCCCAGTCTTTCCTTTGCCCTCTCTCGATCCTTGACACCGAGGCGGATTTGCAGGCGGGTGGTGGGCAGGCAGCGCGGAAGTGGGTACCAACCGGTATCGATAAGACGGCTGCCTTAGTCCAAAATTCCCTCTCTTGAGCGGGCTTCTTCGAGCTGGCGCCGCAGGCCGTGGTACGCTGTACGGACGAGGACACAAGGCTCTCCAGGAGGTCTCGCTTTCGCGATATACGCGCGGGTGGCTACGGCAGCAAATCTAGCGGTGTACTTTGCCTCGGCAAACTCCTTAGCAGCGGCGGCGAACTGCGATCTTATACGCCGTGATGGCGTCCTGAAGAGTTGCACGGGCATCCCTCCTGCGGTCAAGACCCAGCTCCGCCAGGCTCCGGTTGGGAGATCTCTCCTGTTTGACCCTTCGTGGCAGATGGTCAAGGAGTCGGCTAAAGAGTTGTGGCCCCGTGCCCTTCAGATCGACCGTTCCCGGTTTCCAGCTTCCCGCAAGGCCGTGGGTTGCGCCCTGCGGAGTTTCAGACCCTCTTCTCGCTTCGCTTCCCGACGCTCATCCGCACCCAGCGAACAGCCGTTCTTCGGTCGCCCGCGCACTGCTCCGCCCGTCCATTCCTCTTGGCCTCGGAGGGCCAGGAGGTCTGGACGATGGCGGGCCCAGTGACTCGCCGCGTCTGCCCCCGCCGACGTTGTCCGGGTCCCCGGTCGGCGGGCGACTTGCCTCACACAGCTACCGGTGGCGGTCGCCAATACCGGACGACCCTTGGGTTCTCTCTACCGTCACGGAAGGGCTGCGAATAACGTTTCGTCAACCCCCGCCTCTGCGCCGCGCCTCGCTATGGACTCGGGTCCCTGCCGACCCCGACAAGGCTGCCGCATTTCAGTGCGAGATCATGGTTTTGCTGCAGAAAGCCGCCACGGAGATGGTCGCTCGGCACGATTCGCCGGCCTTCTACAGCCGACTTGTTTGTGGTTCCCAAACGAGACGACCTGTGGCGCCCGGTCATAGACCTGTCGGCATTAAAGAAGTTTATTTTGGCTCCTCCCTTTCGTATGTAGACAAAGCTCAAAGCTTGACACACTCCGGGCCACCTATACCATTTAGTAGTACACCTTCCTGTTTGTGTATGTGTGTTTCTCCTGCCTTCTTCCTAAGTTCCAGAAAAAGACATGCGTTATAGGGTTGACCTTATGCATCCTTTTATGGATGTATTTGATGGCCTTGTTCTATACGTGCGTATTTCTATGTGGGCTGGCGATTGGGTGCCTGATATGACGTGGGCAGGGGATCTAACTGTTTGTCTGTCCAGCGCTGAGTAATTCCCCTTGGTATGTGTAGAGTTCTATCAGCGCTAGCATCACCCATCTGATTTGTGAGCATTAATTTTATGAGATTCTTTGCCCCTTGCCACTGCGCGCTGTTTGCGTTTTCACTGCAGGAATGTGGTTAACTGCCGAATGGACAAGAATTGACTATTCCTGTCGTCAGTTGCTGTCACTACTATGGACAAGAATTAACTATTCCTGTCGTCAGTTGCTGTCAATACTATGGACACGAATTGACTATTCCTGTCGTCAGTTGCTGTCACTACTATGGACAAGAAATGACTGTTCCTGTCGTCTGTTGCTGTCACTACTATGAACAAGAATTGACTGTTCATGTCGTCAGTTGCTGTCACTACTGCGGAAAGCGCCTAACCTTATTATGTTCAAGTTTCTGGCGCTGAATGTTGGAGCCGCGACGTGATGAATTAATCGTTAACGAGGGCGTCGATTTGAAGATAAAATGTATTTTTTGCCGTGATTACATTTCTCTTGAATCTTGCAAAAATGTTAAAAGTTGTAACATTGTATCAGTTCCTCCACACGTTAGTACATTGCGTTTGCACTTTCGAACAGCGAAAAAAATCGAGAAGATGGAAATAAAGAAAGAGTGTTTCCATAGGAGCGACGCGAAAAAGGAGATACAAGCGACAGCTGCGGGAGAAAATGTTATGGCTCAGTCAAACGATTCTAACGTCATGTCACTGCCATTTCGCATTGAAGGGGACGTGGTTTTGAGCACGCGTCAAACTGGAGTCAGTTTTTCGATTTAAGACAAGGCGATTAATAACGCACATTTGACAACATTTGTTTGCGCCATTATCAGCAAATATGCCTCTATCTTGTAATCGGTCTTTTTTTTCCCATAACGACAGTAGAGGATGAAAGAAATGCACTTTGAAAAAATCACTTTGATACTTTAGTCCGTTAGGCTTACAGAGACTGCAACTAGTCCGAAGTGCCCGACGTTCACCGAAGTTTATTTGGCGAAATGGACATCGCCAAGCTATTTCCTCTCAATACTTCATAGCATTCTGTCCGCCCGCAGTCCAGCGAGGACGGCCATATTGCGCCTTGTCCCGCGCGCGGCAGGCTGGAGTGGGATTTCCTCTCGATGCTGCTGCTTGCACTATCGCAGCTTAGCCTTGTGTCGGTGTACAGTGGCTGCCTTAGGCAGGTCATGTTACATATTCAAATTGGGCAGTTTAGGCAGTAATAGGACCGACGTTTTTAAAATTAACTTTTTTGTCTTGTTTGAAAATTTGTAGTAGGGCTGAATGTTGGAATTTGCTAGAAATTTCTGGTTAGGTAAGAGGAGACATGAGTGGTGTTTTTATTAATACCATCCTGAACTTATGCAGTGGGCAATTGTGGGCCTATGTTGAGTTGCCGCTGACGAAGTGATTTGAGGGGCACGCTGATTTCAGCTGTGCTTGGTTGTGGGGTTGGTAAGGAATCAGGTTCATAGCCTAGAAATGAGACAGTCAATGTACTTTTTAAATTTTTTTTTTGGTTGTTTGGTTGATATTTTGTACATGGCAAATGTGTAGATAGTAGGCGGTAGTGTGTTTTAGGGAATTGAAATATTAGGGGATGACTGGAACTGATAAGGCTAAGAGACTGGACAGTGCGGAAACGGCACTGTGTTCCGTGTCCTTAGGTAGTGTATAACCCCACTATATTCTTTTGTCGTTGTGTAAGCCCCTGTTTTTATTAATCTCCCTTTTTGTACCCTTCGGTGTAACAGTGATTGCCGATCCGCGAGTCTGCTGAAAGTGTCTGCACACCGACTGACTGTAGATAACCCTTTGCCCTGGCCGTGTGACGTGTATCCCAGCATCAGTCGTATTTCATCTTCAACACTACATTACTTGCTATTTGAATAGTCTCATTTTACTTCGCGAACTGTTCTTAAGGCATATCGGAGACTTCGGCGAAGATGTTTTGGTCACTTCGGCAAAGCCATTAAAGCACCTTCAAACTTCGATGAACCTGCTCGTCGAAGTTGCTTCGGCCTTGCCGCGTCTGATTGGTCAATCCAATCAGACGCGGCGGATGCCAAAGCAACTTCGACGAACTTGTTCGTCGTAGCTGGAAGTTACTCCTATGGCTTTGCCGAAGTGACCAAAGTAGCTTTGCCGAAGTCTCCGATGTGCCCTAAGAACACTTCGCGAAGTAAAACTTCTAGATATTAAGAAGTGGCATTAGAGGTAAAAGACGGCGGGAGGGCGGGGCAGTTGAGGGTAAAGTTGGGGTAGGGTACCGAGGGGAAAGGGGTGGATGCTGTCGGTAGCGCTCTTGTCGCGGTGATTCCTGCAGGACAAAGCGCTACCGACAGCCAAAGGGTTACTCGGGTCGCTAGACAGGTTGCTTACACTGTCCATGGTGTGTGACAGCCCCCGAGGTGTCTCCCCTTACCGTGAATGACCAGAGAGGGGCCAGAGTGTATTTCGGGGTGAACCAGTTGGTCGTCCTGACGTGTTCAGTGCGGGGATCTCCAAGGCCGTCTGCACGATTGACCCGCGGGGACACAGAGGTAGCATCTCCACTGGTGGCGTCTGACACTGCCGGGCAGGACGTTGTGTACAAGTACACAGTGAGCAACAGCACTCGCTGTCAGGACGCCGCTACCTACACTTGTGCAGCCAGCAACTTGTATGGCAGCGCCACTCAGACAACCACACTGTTTGTCAACTGTAAGTCCACCTATGTACGTAAGACATGCAACTTGTATGGCAGCGCCACTCAGACAACCACACTGTTTGTCAACTGTAAGTCCACCTATGTACGTAAGACATACGACCTCACTGGAGTCATCGGGAACATTTACATGTTCTAGTTGGATTCCATGACGTCGCATTTCTTTTGTGCGTCAGTATAGTTTTCTCGCTACCAGTAGAATATGTGTAGCATAATTTGTTCTTAACTACCTGTACAGTTTCCATGCTGCCTGAAGAGTATTTTTTTGTCGCGGTTGTCCTCAACTACCTTTGTAGTTTTTATGCTGCCCGTAGATTATTAGTTGTCGAATTTGTCCTTAACTACCTTTGCAATTTTCAAGCTGCCCGTAGAATATTAGTTGTCGAATTTGTCAATAACTACCTTTGCAGTTTTCATGCTGCCCATAGAGTATTAGTTGACTAATTTGTCCCTAACTATCTTTGCAGTTTTCATGCTGCCCGTAAAGTATTAGTTGTCGAATTTGTCCTCAACTACTTGTGCAGTTTTCATGCTGCATGTAGAGTATTACTTCTCTAATTTGTGCTTGACTACCTTTGCAGTTCTCATGCATCCAGAAATGGTTGCTTTGTATAGCAGAAAATGTGTAAGCTAAACAATGGTGAACGCACTTTGATAGCCGCGGGCGATGTCAGAAGTAGATCAAATGCTGCACGTCTTTGGATGCAAACGGTGCATTAAATGCTCGGACAAATTCATGCGATATCGCACGCTTGTCCGGGCTTTTAGTGCAGTGTTCTGACCTAATCAGTTTTGACCCGCTTCTGATTTCTGAACGTCGGTTGAATGTTTATATCGGCGTGATCATTAGCCTACACTCAGTTCCTTGCATCCAAATACGTGCATTCATTATTACATGACACTGAAATACGTGTATCCCTTTATGCTACTGGAATACGTATATTTCTTAAATAACACTAAAATATTGTGTGTTTTGTGTACGGCACTTCATTTAGTGGATCCATTTACGGCACTGTAACGTCTGTTTTGCTTATACGGCACTGGAATACGCGTATTTTTTAAACGGCACTGGAATACATGTATGCTTTATACGACACTGGAATATATGCATCCCTTATACCGCACTTAAAATCGTGTATTCGGCACTGGAATGCGTGGATTCCTTAAACGGCTCCTGGAATACGTGTATTCTTCATACGGCACTGGAATACATGTAATCCTTATTTAGTACTGGAATACGAGTATTCTTATAGAGCACTGGAATACGTGTATTCTTGTACTTTTCTGGAATACGTGTATTCTTTAAACAGCACTAGAATACGTGCATTACTTATTCCACACTGGAATACGTGGATTAATTTCTTATACAGCAGTAGAATACGTGTATTCCTAATGCGGCACTGGAATACGTGTATTCTTTATTCGGCACTGATATACGTGCATTCCTTAGACAGCACTGGAATACGCGTATTTCATATACGGCACTGTAATATGCGTATTTCATATACGGCACTGCAGAGAGAGGAATACTGAGTGGACTGAACCAGCATTAACACAATGACTGAGTTAACCCCCTTGATTATAACTTTTTGACCCTCCATTAATCATGTCCCCCGCACAGAGTAAATACCATTGGAAGTTACTCCCTAAATCATTATTATTTAAACAGCCACATTTTTATGAAAATCAAAAATAATACTTAAGGGGTTAACTCAGTCATTGTGTTAATAATACTTCAGTCCACTCAGTATTCCTCTCTCTCTTAATTAGCTCATATGACCGATGTCGCAATGTTACTATGTACGTAAACACAGCCCGTCGCCAGCACTCTAGGCAGGGCACGACGCGTTGCAAGCCAGCTCACCTGTGTTGCCTTATCGTTGCCACGCGCCGGCACAGTAGCACGCCGCTATTAATGCGAGACCTGACACTCTATGAATAAGCCGGCTCTACAGCTTTTGAAAAAAGGCTATTTGCTGAGAAGTGTCAATACACTTAAGAAGACAGTTTCGAAATTGACTTCATATATACTCATGACTGGTTCCCGAGAAATCAAAACGGTGGTCACTGATACTCTGCACTATAAACAGCCAGTTGGAAAACTAACAAGTAATATCTTACACACAGACGCACACACACACACACACACACACACACACACACACACACACACACACACACACACACACATACACACATATATACACACACACAAACACATGAATAAACATACACGTACACACACACAAACACATGAACACACACACACACACACATGTACAGACACACATGTACAGACACACGGAAATACCTCGGACACACACAATAGCTCTCTCTCTTTCCACATAATTTTACTCACTATCTTTCTTTTGAGTAAGTTGACAGGGTTTAACTGCAAAAAATTTTCACGTCATGACTGTACCTCTAAGGTAATTTACATATCGCCTTTAGGTTCAGAGAAGGTTTTCCAGTGGAGAACCATTTCGCTGTACAAGGGTTTGCGATACTGATATTCATCGCACTAACAGGGTATTCATGGGAAAACACCATGTAATGTCTAAACACGCCAAGGTATGTCTTATTTTTCATTATCGATATCGTGTCCCCACAAAATGCTAATTGGTTTTGAACAGTTAATGGGAAAACACTCGCCAGCCCTATGAGCTCTTCACACAGAGAGAGGCCCGTCATAAAGACAGTAATCATACACCTTTACCCCGCTCTGTTTTATGTCTGTGCTTATGACAACTGACAAACACTGACAAAAGATTTTGGATGGGCTGACCCACTCTATGTATAAACACCATGAAGTCTTTACAGACACAGAGTTAAAATGAGTTTGCAACCTGTTGGAAAACAGAGAAAGGCTTTAAGTTAAGATCCGTCTTGTATTTTATGCCGAGGGGGGTGTTTACTGTTGACTGTTATTTCTACACAGAATGAAACAGGCATGATCAAGCCAGTTTGAACATGACTGGTAACGCAGGCACTGACAAAGGGTGTAGGTTGATTTTGCTGGCCATGACTACATTTTTAAAGGCATTGAACTTGATTGCCGCTCCGTGAATACACACACAGTGAGCATCATGAGTGGCGTTTTATATCTCTGCTTGTTAGACTGCCTGGTTTTGTCAGCTGATTTTATTCCGCACATTTCGAAAACAGGCATGATCAAGCCAGTTTGAACATGACTGGTGGCGTGCCTTGGAACTAATGCGTGTTAAGATATTTTCTAGTATAAAACCAAACCCCAGAGCTAGGTACAGTCAATCATGACTCAATATTCTGGTGGAAAATTTGCGTTTATGCAAGATTGCCTTCTTCGCAAACGGTTGTGTGCTCGTGAGGAAAAAGTGACTCGTTTTAAAGCAGAATTATACAAACTAAATGGTAATGTACAGGAGTTGAAATTAAACTTAAATAATATTGAACAAGAGATGAAACATATTGCTGATGAAATAATTGTGTCTAAGGATGAAAACAACTTACAGTTAGTTTCAAACATGATAAAAGAATATGGTAAGCATGAGGAAAAAACAGAAAAAAATTTTAAAGTTATTTTGCGAGAGGAGCAAAAAATAAGATTAAAACAAAAAGATGTTGAGATGAATGAAATGGTTGCAAAAAATATCACTGACGAAATGATTCAATTAGAAGATAATAGCCCCTCATTTCAAAGAATGAAGGCAATTATTGAACAGAGGAGACAAGAAAAGCAACAGTCAGGAGAAAAACCAATGGAAACAGAGTAGTTTCACAGCGCTATACCGCTTGCGAAGAACCGAAATGTAATAGATTTAAATTGCTCTCGGGTTTTTTGTACATACCATCAAATTTTGACACATCACAAGACATACTATTTAGTGTGGTGTGTTGGAAATTCACTTTTCATGCGGTATGCGTTTATTACGCAGCCCGGGAGTGCCGTGTTCAAGTGATTTTCCTAGGGATGTACCAGCAGCTCAGCACACAGACACACATGAAACTACATCCGAGAGCAATACACCTGTTTGGCTTTGACATGTGGTCTTTGGTACAAAATAGGTGACCACTAAAAATTTTTCATCTTCATTGAGCTGTCAAGGGTTGATGACCTTTCTGATGAGACTAATTAAGTCGAAACAGCTCCCCCGCCTTGGCTCAAAGGTAAGTGTTCCATTTTTTTGTTCTGTAAGTGTGTATCCAGGCTTTTAAAAACTTATCTCAGGCTGTTTGTGGTGCGGCACACGACGTGTGTGGTACCCAGTATGTTACGTCTGATGTTTCATTTGGCTCTCACTTGGCCAGGGTGTGATTTATAATTTACTGCAAAGCCAATAATCGCCAATACTGTGTCAGGCATGTTTGCTTTTAAGGGACAGGGTTATTGTACATGACACCACAATTGACATCTGTAAAGCTTGATATTAATAAGCCCACTGAGAGAGATTATAGTACAGGGCAAGTCTTGTCTGGGGTAAACTCAAAAACTATTGGCTACATTTGCTGAATGGTGCAAACGTAAAAAGTTACTGTTCAGTGTAATTTCCTAGACAACATGATTTTGCTTGATAACAATTTATTCTTTTGATTGTCTAATAAAAATGACAGACGGACAAATCCAAGTGTTTGATGTTACAGAATGCTTCAAAGATGTTAAGTGTTTTTATGACTTAAAAACACGTGTGTTTGGACCCAGCTTTAAACTCTCAACACCGTCAATAAGGATATACACAACATATAACGTTACTTTGGAATATTCAGATGGATTACCACGTTATGATTATGAGACTGTTGATCTTAAGACAAATGCTTTTAAAGTTTATAATGCTAACAATGGCCACTTGCGTTGGTTTGAGGTATTGTGTAATGACATATTTGTTCAATTAAGAAAACTTCATTGTTATATTGAAAGTGTTACGTTCAATAAAGTAATATTACACCTGCAGGACAAGACTTCAAGTCAAACACCAGGAAAGTAGTTGACTTGTTTACCATAACTACCAATAATACAGTATTACATATGGTGTGACAATGGTAATATATTTTTTATTTATTATTTTGTCGGACAAATAAAAATGACGGACAATGCTCAAAGCCCTGGCCCATCAAACCCTGGCTCATCAAGCCCTGGCCTACGTAACGTGTTTCACACAACAGACTTGCCTATATCTAATACTAACAATGTCTATGAATCAATAGAAAACTCTTTTTCTGTCATACAAGATAATCTTCTGACAGGCAGTGTGAAGATTCAAATTGTTGCAAAAAAATAGAGTTTACTAGAGTAGACGGTGAAGTGATTGTATCGTACATATTAACAAGACAACACACTGTTAACACACAAAGAGAATTAGAAAACGTGTTTAGAGACAGACTATTACCTGACTTCCTCCAGGCAATTGACAGTGCAAAAATGAAGGGGTCTGGTTGGCACGAGGGACATGTGAATGAACTACAACTAAAGCAGTCAAGGTATCATCCTATACTAGGTAAATCATGGTTGCCAGTACCAACAGAGGTTGCAAACAAAAAGGCTGTTGTTAATATACAGAACAATGACAACTATTGTTTCATGTGGTGTGTGCTTGCTAAACTACACTTTGTAAGGTCAAAACCTGAACGTGTATCTAACTATATCAAATTTGTAAATGAACTCGATTTTAGTGGCATTGAGTTCCCTGTTAAAATAGAGGACATAGACTTGTTTGAAAAACTAAATCCTGGTATATCTGTGAATGTGTTTGTGTGGGATAATGAGTCTGAGAACAAGTTACAACCAATTAGAGTGTCCCCATTTGCACCAACATATGGGCAGTCAGAAGATAAACATGTTGACATGTTGCTAATTGGCCCTGCCGGTGATGACAATAACTTTCACTACACAATTATCAGAAATATGTCACGTCTAATTCATGGGCATACAACAAAACACAATGGGAAACAGGAAGTTTGTAAAAAATGTTTACAAAGATTCTCCTCTATTGCAGTGGCACACAAACATGTTTTACACTGCAGGTCACATGATGATATACAGACTGTACTTAAGTACCCAGATCCTGGTAGTCAAGTGTATTTTAAGAACTATGGAAATCAGCAAAAGTTGTCGTTTGTAGTGTACGCAGATTTCGAATCATTGGTTGTTCCATATGAAGGTCCTGTTCCAGAGTCATTACCAAAGACTATAAAGTTGAGTGACCAAGAGGTGTGTTCTTTTGGATACATTCTTGTTAGGTCAGACGGTCTTCATTCAGAGCCTGTTATCTACAGAGGTGAAAATGCAGCATGTTTGTTTTTAACAGAAATGAGACATCTGTACACTCAGGTAGTACAGTATCTCACGACATGTCAGATGCCTTTGGTGATGACAGAAGAAGACAAATTAAAATTTGATACAGCTGAGACGTGTTGGATTTGTGAACAAGCCCTCCAGGGTGATAAAGTTCGTGACCATGATCACATAACCGGACGTTACAGAGGTGCTGCACATAACAATTGTAACTTGTTATTAAAAACAGATCCCAAGACATACAAACTACTAATCTTTTTTCACAATCTCAAAGGGTATGATTCACACATTATCATGCAGGCTGTAGATGAGTCGTACAAAAACATTAGTTGTATTGCCCAGACAACTGAAAAATACTTGACTTTTAGGTTAGACAAATTAGCATTTTATGACTCCATGCAACATTTGTCTTTAGGTCTTGCTAGTTTGGCAGAAGGACTGACTGAGTATCCAATAACAAGTAAATATTTTGAGCCAGACTTGATTAAGAAAGGTGTGTATCCCTATGAGTACATTGATCACTGGGTTGTGTTTGAGGAAACAAGACTGCCACCAAAAGAGAAATTTTATTCTACACTAACTGGCAAAGGCATTTCTGACTCTGAATATCAACATGCACTTGATGCGTGGGGGAAGTTAGGGTGTCAAACGATTGGTGACTACCATGACCAGTACTTGAAAGCTGACGTTTGTTTGCTAGCAGACGTATTTGAAAGTTACCGTGAGAAAGATCTATTGCACTACAAGCTTGACCCAGCTTGTTACATAACTAGTCCTGGCATGACATGGGATGCATTTTTGAAATCCAGTAAGATATCTATAGACCTGTTGTCTGATCGTACGATGGGTGAAATGGTGGAACGTGGATTGAGGGGAGGCATTAGTATTGCAGCAAATAACTACGCCAGAGCCAACAATAAATATGTTGATGACCTTGACTTTGACCCCTCAAGGTCAAGGTCATTCATTACGTACCTTGACGCTAATAACCTTTATGGGTTCGCGATGTGTGAGTTATTGCCCTTGAAAAACTTTTGTCTGTATGATTTATCACAGTATGACATAACAGACATAACAAACAATATTATGAGTCATGACCGAAACGACGCGAAGGGTTGGATCTTTGAAGTAGACTTGGAGTATCCACACCATCTACATGATTAACACAATGATTATCCATTAGCTGTTGAGAAAATGAGTATGACAGGAAAAAAAGAAGACACCAAACTTGTGCCAAATCTAAATGAAAAGTACAATTACATTTGTCACTATCGATTGCTGCAGTTTTACATCAGACATGGGTTAGTACTAAAGAAAGTTCACAGAGGAATTCAATTTGATCAGAGTGCTTTCATGAAAGATTACATAATGAAGAACACAACCCTTCGTGCCAGAGACGGTAACACTGCATTTGACAAAGACTTCTTTAAGCTTATGAACAATGCCTGTTTTGGCAAGACAATGGAAAATCCTCATCACAGAAAAGATGTGAGACTGGTCACAACTGAATTGGGTGCAATTAAACTTACAGGTAAGCCACAGTACACAGGGTACAAAGAGTTTCATTCATCATTGTATGCAGTGTCACTCAAAAAAAAGACTGTCAAACTGGACAAGCCAGTATTCATTGGTATGGCAATTCTGGAGTTGTCAAACTTACTAATGCTTGAATTTTATTATGATTACTTCAAACCAAAGTATCCTGAGTGTCGATTGTTATACACTGACACTGACTCTATGATCATTGATGTGTGTACTGAAGACTTTTATGAAGACATGAAAACAGAGTTACACATGTATGACACATCTGATTATCCTAAGGATCATCCACTGTTTAGCACACAAAACAAGAAAGTGCCTGGTAAGTTTAAGGATGAACTAAATGGTGTGCCAATAGTTGAGTACGTTGGACTGAGATCAAAAATGTATTCTATACTGCACCAGAAGGGAAGTCAGTCAAAAGCCAAAGGAATAAAAAAAAACAGCAATAAAAAATAAAGACATTAGACATGAACATTACAAGCAAGTGTTAGATGGTGCATTAATGCCTGATTATCCAAACAAGTCACTGAGGTCAAACAAACATAATCTTGAAATGATTCAAACACACAAAAAGTCACTTGCAGTTGGAGACACAAAACGTGTGTTTCACACTAAGGAAAAAGCTTATGCACCTGGACATTACAGGCTCAAGTTATCTGAAGAAATAGCGGATGAACTGGTTGATGAATTAATTGACGAGTTAGTTACTGAAATGAGTAACGGTGTCTGGGGGAATAATCTGTAATTCTTCTCTGACAAATGCCCTCGGGGGTGCAGGGTCATACAGGTAATATATTGTTGCGTCTGGACCGTCAGGACCAGGAATTATTTTTTTTTATATTATGAACAGATGTGGACCAGATGGGGTCTGTTGCCCTCCGTCTGTCGTCGTTCTCGGCCTCTCCTGGTTGATATAGATATCTCACCTGTTTAGTAAATAAACTTGTGTCAGGCGCAAGCGGTGCTGGGGTTGATCCTGTTTTTGGCTCTGTAATTGTTTTCAATTTAATAGCATCAGCAGGTTTTAGGGTGACCTTCATTGTTCATTGTTTTTATCACATGTGGTAATCTCTTAACCCATTCAGTGTTCCGTGCGTCATGCATGAGTTCCTTAGAATACTGGTAACTGAAAAGTCTTTCTGATAACTGTTTGTTAAAGTTTTCAACAATTGCCTGCGATCTGTGTACACCTGGAATGCCTCGTCTGACCAGTACGCCATGCTTTGCAAATAACTGATTAACTGCACCTTTAAATTCAGATCCGTCATCGACCTGTACAAGTCTGGGGTATCTTAAAGGGCCTCGACTATATATCTTTGATAATGCTGTAGCAACTGTACTGGCTGTTTTGTCAGATATGGGTTCAGCGTCTTTATACCTTGAAGCAATGTCTACAACAGTTAATGCATACTTGTATCGTTTCTTTCTTATTGTATCATGCAGAAGAAATAGGAGGTCCATTTGGTGTGTGTCATTAGGTGATGTGTTTACAAAATGAGGCCTTGTTATCTTTCTTGGAGCAGGGAGGTGTATCTGCCAAATTGCCTGTCTCTGTAACCATTGCTTGACTTGATTGAGTGTTATATCTCCGCCCACAGCGGCATGTAATTTCTGAATAGCTGTTGCTCCTTTCCAATAGCCTGATGGAGAGTAATATATTTTCGATAGTTTATTTTCGGCTGCCATTTTTTCTAGCAATGAAAACTCCTGTAAAATAAACTAATGTCATTCCCACTAGAACAAAGATTATCTCCCCATTTCTCTGTTCTGTACTCGGTTTGTAATAGTCACTTAGTTTTGGTTTAGGGATAGACATGTCTTCACCTGTGACAAGAAAATATTCCCTGATTGCTTCGTCTGTATTTGAAAACGTATGTTGTGCGTGACACTCTAGTCTAAGTCTGTCATTGATAAAATCAAGTTTCTCAATTCTTTGTTTTTCATATGCCTGTTCTGCCTGTGCAAGTTTCTCAGACGCTTCATTGTGACGTTTCATTTCTTCTGCAGATTCCTCTCTACCCATTTTTGAAAAGAGATAATTAGAGCCACTGAATGCGACGGCGTTAACCATCGCACCTCCTATCATAATAGCTATCGTCGCCATATTTATTTTATTTACATATAACCATTTAAGGAATAATTCCTTGCTTAACAATAAAATCTTTTGTTGCAATTGACGCTGTAACAACTACAATTAGCTTAGCACTGTCTTCAAAATCAAGTCTACTGAGGTCTGCTGATTTCATTTTGAGTAGACTTTTTCCCAGCATAGAATAAGCTACTGCTAGTCCACTTATCACGGCAGAGTGATAGACAAGGTTCATCATGTTCTTTGAGTCATTCATTTTTTAAGGCATCATCATCATCATCATCACTCCCTTGCCCGAACTGGGCGTTGGGGGGACTGAGAGGCAGCAGCAACAGACAGTGCTCTCCACTGAGTTCTATTTTGGGCGGTGGCAAGCAAGTCTGGCATCTCGAGTTCGGTCCATTCTTTTATGTTTGCGACCCAACTCTTTCTCTGACGACCTCGCCGACGACTTCCTT
Source organism: Semisulcospira habei (assembly GCA_036245525.1). Classification (NCBI taxonomy): domain Eukaryota; kingdom Metazoa; phylum Mollusca; class Gastropoda; family Semisulcospiridae; genus Semisulcospira; species Semisulcospira habei. The sequence continues at coordinate 272,395,144 of BTPG01000001.1, forward strand.
CGAGAGTGCCTTGGAGGATAGTCTTGGACAAGGTGTTGTGTCGGGTCACGTGGCCAAACCAAGCAAGCTTGCGCCGTTTCACGGTTGCCAGAAGGGGTTCATGTGGGCCCACCAGGGAAGTGACGATGCTCCGTACATATTCGTTGGTCTTGTGCTCGCGGTACGAGATGTGGAGCAACTTCCTCAGGCACTTGTTCTCAAAGGCCTGGATTTTCTTTTCTGAGTCTGCAAGCAGTGTCCAAGTCTCACAGCCGTAGAGTAGAATAGACACTACGAGGGACTTGTAAAGCCTGTACTTGATGGTGAAGCTGATGGAGTTACTTCGCCATATCCTGTCCAGCCTGGCCATTGCGGATGTTGCTGTACCTATCCTGATACGGATCTCTGCTATGCAACTACCGTCTTTGGACAGGGTGGCTCCCAAGTACTTGAAGCTATTGACCTCTTCTAGCTTGTGGCCATTCATGTGAATATTGCTGCTGCTGTCGCTTGTGGTGTTGATCATCACTTTGCTTTTATCCGTACTGATCTCCATGCCATAAGACCCTGCGCTACTTGAAAGTTTGTCTGTCAGGTTTTGGAGCTCACTATTGCTGCCTGCCATGAGGTCAATGTCGTCTGCGAATCGAAGATTGCACAGGGATCTGCCACCAATAGAGATTGAAGTATGGTGGTCGTGGAGGGTTTCCTGCATGATCTTCTCCAGGAATATGTTGAAAAGGACAGGAGAGAGCAGGCATCCTTGACGGACACCGATCGTCGTCCTGAAGAACTCGCCTGACTGATTGTTAAGTAGAACCGCGCTGCAGGCGTTCTTGTAAAGCGCTTCTATCATTTGGATCAGTCCCTCCTCTATGTTAAACGATCTCATGACTTGCCAGAGTCCGTCGTGCCAGACGCCATCAAATGCTTTCCTGAAATCAATGAAGTTGTGGTAGAGTTCGCGCTGATGCTCCAGATGTTTCTCGATCAGGACGCGGCAGTTGAAAATCTGCTCTACAGTGCTTCTTCCAACTCTGAAGCCAGCCTGTTCTTCTGCCAGCAGTTCCTCGGCGAAAGTTTTGAGGCGGTTGAGAATGATTCTAAGCATTACTTTGCTAGGGTGACTTATCAGACTGATAGTTCTGTAGTTCTGGCACTGTTTCAGGTTTCCTTTCTTGGGGAGCGGGATCACTAGAGACTGTGTCCATTCTACTGGCCATTTCTTTTGCTCCCAGATCTTTTGACAGAGTGTAGTGAGGACCTTCGTTGTTACTTCTCCTCCATGTTTCAACAGTTCAGCAGGTACGTTGTCTACACCTGGAGACTTTCCTCCCTTCAGGCCGCGTACGGCTGCTTCCACCTCTTCAGCTAACACTGGCAGGTCTTCAGCCTTCCTGGCCCCAGCCTGGTTGTTTTGGAGGATGCTGGTGTCTGGCTCAGCCTTGTAGTTATACAAGTCTCGGCAGTACTCAGTCCATCTGTTTAGTACAGCAGTGTTTTCCGTAAGGAGTTGGCCGCTGCTGTCTTCGATGACTGTGGCTGTTCGCTGTTGAGTCTTGGTGAGGGTCCTTAGCGTTTCATAAGCCTTCTTGCTGTTGCCGTTTGCCATGCCCTCTTCCACGCTACAACACTGGTCTTCAATCCAATCTTCTTTGGCTTCTTTCATCCTCTTCCTGATCTTCTTGTTGACAAGTCTGTACTTGTTTGCTGATGTGAGGTCTTGGCCTCTCTTTTTCTTCCAGGCTCTCCTCTCATCACAGAGATCGAGGATGTCATCGGTGACCCAGGGCTGTTTGCGCTTCCTCTGCTTCCCCAGCACTTTTTCTGCTGTAGAAAGTAACACCTCTTTTATATTTCCAGCAAGGGTGTCTACGTCGCAGTCCAAAGTAGCCAAGGCTGCAAATCTGCCTCCCACCTGGGCTTGGAAGAGCTCTTCTACTTCCGGGTCTTTTAGCTTCTGGAGGTCGAATCTGATGCGAGGGCTCTTGCTATCTCGTTTCAATGCCAGCTTCAACTTGAGGCTAGTAAGGACGAGGTTGTGGTCGCTGCCAATATCAGCGCCAGGAAAGGACCTCGTTTGTGCTTTGTTAACGCTGGATTTGAATCGTCGAGGCAGCAAGAAAAAGGCAAGAAAAATTAAAATAATATTTTTATTTACTGCATATAAAATGGGTCAACGGCTTTGGGTGTTACTGGTAATGTGGAGACTTCTGGTTTTGTTTTTGGAGTGTCTGATTTTTTGGACACTGTACGAGTTTGTGGTTTATATTTTTTGTATAATTGATAACCTACGTAACCAAATCCGACACCAAATCCAGCAACTATATATTTTGTTGTTTCAGGGTCAGACTTAGTTGTTTGTCTCTCACTTTGATGAGGGTGTCCTGTCGGTGTTGGTCCTGACGGTAGTGACACTGGTGCTGTTGATGGTGGGTCAGTTACATGAGTCTTTTCTGTTTGTGTTTGAAGCTGTAATTTTTTTTGCTTGTTCCATTCGGCTAATTTTTTCCCCGCCTCAACGCGGCCTGGACTTTTAGCCTTAGTCACAGTTTGAACCTGTGTCAAAACAGGGTCGGGGTTCAGTTGTGGAGTCGTCTGGGTTTCGTCCATTTTCTTCTGCAGTAAAATTTATTTTTGAAAAATCAATATGACTCCCAGTGACAAGTAAGGTTACCACAGGTGCAAGGTAATTTCCAAACTTGTAAAACATAATGCATGCTAATTTACCAATTGAACTTGAAACAATAGGATTGCTTTCAAGGTCGTGTGATAGACTGTCACTATCCACAGGTAGAAAGTGACTCACTGCTTTTGTGTATAGACATACTAGAGATCGACTTAAATCACGAGTCATTAGTGAAGCGATGTGGTTTTCGTATTTTGAATGAAGCTTGATTAGCTCGTCAGCGGTAAGAGATTCAATATCCTCTGTCATGTATTGTTTTCCGAGATAAGTCTTTGATTTGCCTGAGACAATTACAGACAAAAGACGCTGTTTTTTTTAGTCTAAGTCTTTGTTCTCTACAGCATTGATATCATTCAATAGAAAGATTTCATCAGGGCTCATTTATATTGTTATTTTAAAAAACAAAACAAAAATTAATTTACTAACCTATACCCTGTGGGCTGATCTGTCTTTAAAATGAGCTTTAGATGCTTAGTTGATTTCAGTTTATTTTTCACATCATCCCGTTCATGCTTATTTTGAATGACATCATTTTTTCTGAGACAGTCTTCAAAGCTGTCACGATCCTTACAGTAAAACAAACAGATAAACTTTAACTGTTCTCAAAAATCTTTTAGTACAGCATTATATTTCTGAGTGAGAATCCATACACTAATGTTTGCATGTCTGCCATTGAAGGCAAGTTCTGATAGAGTGTTTCTCTTCTTGACAATGTCTTTCTCTGCTGAACAGTCATCAACAATAAACAGGGATGACTGTCCTTCAAATTGCTTGTAAAAATATTGTAGGTATTCATTCAGTTTTTTCTCAGGGTCGACTAAGTATATGTTGCTGTCAGTCCAGATGAATAATCGGTTGTGATAAGCTTTGTTGTGTTTGATTGTAGGACAAAATATTACTATGTTTTCAAAGTGACAGATGTATCTTGTTTGTAAGAGGTTAAGTACAAATTCAGTTTTCGCACACCCTGTGGCGCCAACGAATAGGCCACAATGTGGATCGAGGGTCATTAAGCTCTGTTCATTTTAATACACAATATAATTTTAATATATGTGTCCACTCAGTCTACTGTCTTGTATGTTCAGTTGTGCGTCATATATCAGGTACAAATATATATTTATGGCTGCAGCAGTTTCAACCTTCTTTTGTATCTGAATTGTTATTCCATCACTACCGTTCTCAACAGTTCGACCTGACCCATGAAGGTAGTCGTCGTCCGTACTACGAAGGTCTAACCAAAGTGCATACTTGTTTGTAAGGTATTGTCCGATCCTAACGTCATACAGATGTAAATCTTTGCACACAATGTTTGCAGGTTTATCTCTAATTCTTCCTCCCGCAAAATACTTTGTGATCTCATCGTAGTGTTGATAAGGTAACAAACCTGAAGCGTACACTTGATTAGGGCGGCCTTCAATTGTACAGGACAAATGTGTAATCTTAGGATTGTAGAATTTTTCTGAATCCCTTTTGTATGGACTCACCGGTTCAAAAAACAACATAAGAATACCTTTCAGTGACCTGGCAGGTGTGTTCAAGTTTATGTTCCACATTGGGTCACTCTTATCTTTGGGTATTAAACTATGTCTAATCACTCTGTCATAATAAATCGGCAGTCTTGACTGGTACTGATTTTGAATGAGTCTGGCTAAATCAGTGTGTGTGACAATTTCGTATTCCAAAGATATGTTAGAGATCTTGTATGTTGCACTGAGATCAGATGATTTTATAATTTTGGAGTAGTCATTGAAAGTTAGTTCAAAGCTCAGACAGTCATTCAGTGCCCCTTGATAATAAGGCAAATGAGCTGTTAGGATTTCAAACTCAAGTGGAATGTAAAATCTGGTTCCATATGTTTCTGCTATAATAACGTCCTGGGCTGCTGACGTTGATTTATCTCCAGCATTGATTCGAAGTTTACCAACATTATCGGACTGTATGCCTTGGTAAATACGATCTTCTCGTTCTTCTCTTGTGAGCCAAAGGTCTTTGTAACAGTAGAATACATTGGAGTCGTCAAGACTAAACACTTCCTGTCCTTCAAGGTTTACTTTAATAGTTCTAACAATTGCTCTGCCAAGATTGTCAACCAGTGTTCTGTTTACATCTGCGTCTGATGATAGTTCAATATTAAATGCAAGGTGTGCAGTGCCAGGAACAATAACGTCACTGGGACCTAGGTTTGGAAACTTAACTGTAAGTGTTTGGTTCTGGTCTATGGTACTAGGATTGTTTGTGATGACGATTGATTGTCGAATGCCCTTAACACCCAGAGGCTCAGGTAGTTTCTCTATGGGTCTAACTTTGATCCGTAAGACTGTGTCATTTTTATTATGCACAATAAAAAATAATAAATTAATAAAACAATGGCAGCGGGAGGATTTGTCATGAAGATTTTGAAATGGATAGCATGCATGATTTTGGTAATACAACAGATATGACAGATATGACTGGTACAAGAAATATTTACAGTTTACGTCATGAACTTTTAGAAACCAAAGTGAACTCGTTTTATGATCATGTTGGTGGCCGCCCAGACAACGTAGATCCTAATCAGTTTGAACTTGATGGCAAGGGTCATTTATATTTAAATACTGTTGACAAAGGAAAAGTACTATTGACTAACAAAAAAGACCCTGGTAGGTTTAGGGCTTTAAGTACAATAAAAAAATGAAGGTGGTGTTGGCGCCTTGCGTCAACTTGGAATTGGTGGGTCTCCTGTCCCCCAAAGACTTGTTAGTGTTCTTCACGACAAGCAAACAAAGTTGCCAACAGGGCAAGAGATTGAAATGGCACCAGTAACAAGCCTACCAGAAATAACAAACACAGTGATACAAGAAACTTCATTTACTGAAGGGCAATTAAATGATGCTATGAAAACAATAGATGACCCACCTTTGTCAATGAGGGAGATTATAGGGTTGGATAAATCACTGCAGACAATAAGAGGTGAGATGGTAAATAATGTTGCCAAACTGGGTGAGCTTGATAAACACATAGAACGAGAAAAAGAGAAACTGGCTACAGCAGACAATGGGAATCTTGACACAGAAATGAAAGAAAGAATACAACACAGATTAAATGATTTGCAGTTAGAAAGATCAGGGCGGTTAGAAGTGATTAGTATTGGAAGACAAAAACTGAAAACACAGGTCAACAGGATTAAGGAAACTATTCAGAAAATACTTCACGAAGACACAACTCTGGCTGAGAGACTTAAAACACTTTTCAGAGAACAGGGTATCACTATTGCTAGTTTAATTACAGCTCTGGGGTTTATTATCAGTACTGTTGTGTTGGCTGTCTCTGGTGGACCCGGTGGTGGTCCACCTCCAGCACCGACACCTCCAGCACCACCAACAGATCCAAAAGACTTACAGTCATGGGTAAAGAAACAACTGTCTCACATATCAGACATGCTTAAAAAATTGGCTGTGAAAGCAGTAGACGCGTTACCGGGCATAATTGGCACTGTTGTCAGTTGGTTGATTAGTACTACAGCAAAGGTAGTTGGGTTTATGGCAGAACATGTATGGGTCTTTTTGGTAACAGTAGGAGGGTTAATGGTGGGTTATTTAATGAAACAGATAAAGAAGTAATACTCCTAATCCTGTGAGGCCTATTACCAATGCTGTTCTCTCTGACTCATGTGTGTCAAGGGTTGGTGATGGTGTTGGTGTCTGTTGTAATGGTGTTGCTGTCTGTATGGGTGCCTGTGCCAGGGCCGGGGGTGTTACCGTCTGTAATGGTTTTAACAACTGTACGTGTGTGGTTGTGGCCCCCAAGTTTACAGATTGATTAAGACCGAGTTTTTGTCAAAAAAAAATGCAACAATGATTTCATTATTATAATTTGTTATTGTCCCCATTTGGAGTTGAAGGTCAGATGGTAACATGTATAAACCGATACCAACTACAAAGTCAACTTTTGATCTGGCATATCTTAAAACGTCTTGGTAGCGTTGTATGCTAGATGGAAGATCGACTGTTGAATTAATTGAATCTTCAAGATTAGCAAGAAACTGTTTTTGTGCTTCAAATTTACCACTTCCATTCAAAATGTTTGATTTTGTTAGTGATTGTGCTCCTAGTATACACCAGACATATGTTCTGATAGACTCATTGACTCGCTCGACTCCTGCTTGAGTAAACCCGTCAGATTTATCTAAAATAAATGTGGTCCAGGCGTTAGACTGTTTCTGTTCAATGAAACCTATCCAGACTTGTGATTTTGATGAGAATGAAGTGTACCCAGGGTAGTAATCTTGAGGGTATTGTCTGTGACTCAAAGCGTAATACAATGTACCCATACCATTGTGATCATCAAGTTTTTGTGTAAAGTCATACCCGGGATCGGGGTTGATGTTAAATTCATTACAGATGCGTTCAAACGCTTTCATATCCATGGGGTTATTAAACCTGTTGAAACTGGATTCAGTTGGCAGTGGGGTATGAAGTTCTGACAGTATACGTCTAAGATGGCAATAAACATGGAAACGGTAGACAGATCTAATAAGTTTGTTTGAGTGATTCAAGTGGTCTGTAAATGAAACACCACAGCCTGTAGTTGAACACAGTATGGCAAAGTTGAGTTGGTTTTGAAACATCTGTAGTGGACTTGAGGACCACTTTCTTGCAGTAGAGTCGTCTGTTATTGGAGGGTTTAGATATTGATCAAAGGGATTTGGTACTTTCACTTGAAATAAATCTTGTTCGTTCAAAGCAATATCAAGCTGATTTAGTTGAATTATTTTCTGTTCATAAGTAGGTGCAACATTATATTTGGCATTCACATTAAATTGAAATGCGTTTGTAGTGGTAATGGTAGGTGATTTAAATTCCATCCTTTTTTATATGAGATAATAAAAATGTTTATCACATTAACAAATCTTGACACAAGCAAACCAGTGTGGTTATCTAATGGGATTGATAATCGTGATGGTAGCAAGGCTGTAGCTATCCAAGAAATGTTCTACACAGTAAAATGGTTTAATATAGAAGATGATATATATATAATAAAGTAATTTCTGGTGGTAAGACTGAAGCTTTACCACCTGGGTATTTTGACTTTTGTACTACTACTAATAATAATAATACCGTTATTATATAGGCGCTTTTTCTCAATTTTGGGGAAATCGACTCAAAGTGCCGTGCCTGAAACCCAACACACACACTCACGAAACAGACACGGATTTATGCCATTTAAGACAAACACAGTACAAGACAAACAAAGGGCCAGTCAGCTACTGAAGTTACAGAGATTTTTGATCGCTTGTATTTGAAATTTTTGTAAAGTGGCCTGAGACTGGTACCAAAGTGTACTATAGCTGAATGGTTTCAAAGTAATTTTAAAATTAAAGCAACTTTAAATCCAGCTAACCTACTTGTTACATTAGAATTTCCGACACAAAATTGGTTAAGGATCTCAGACAGATTTGCATATTTACTTGGATTTTATATTGACGAAAATTGGTGGAGAACAGATGTTTCAGATGAATTTAAGTTTGGCATTATAACAATGAAGACAAAAAAAAAATCTTAAAATAACTGGAAAACGCCCTGTTTATTTGGCAGTACACACAGTATTTAATGTTTATTTGAAAGAACTAAACATGACTGAAAATGTACACATTGGAAAGCCTTCAATTTGTTGAGATGTGTGCCAGCTGGAACTGCTCCTTATTGTGAAAGTGTAGTTGTTAGATTTCCTGCACAGTTTAAGAAATTAGGTTCTAGTTTCTTTGAGTCACTGAGTATATCTGTAACTAATCAGGATAACAAACCAGTTGTTATGCATGATTTTAGTGTTGTGTTGGAAATTAAATAATTTTATTTTTGTTTATAAAAAATGAGTGGTGGTCCAAAGCCGAGAATCATACCAGTTGCATGTCCAGTAACAGAGTTGAAAGATTTGGCAGACGTACAGGATTTTGAGAAGGAAATATATGGTTTTGAACTTGATTCAAATGGCATGTACAAGAGGAAAGTAATTGTTGACATGAAAGACGGTGAAAGACAGATTCCTAAACTTGGTCAGCTATGTGATGTTACTGTACCTACTCCACCTGTAAATAATGCACCCTACAACTTAATACATGTGGGTAGTAAGTGGGTTGTTTCACCTATACTACCTGCACCTACGCCAGCACCCACAATTGACTGGGACATAAAGTTGGAATTTATTAGTCCTTATGTATACACTGATGATGAAGGTGCCTTAGTTTTTAGGAAAGTTGTTAATTCTGGGCCGCTGATTGTAAGTCTTGTTCCAAGTTTTGCCCCAGACAACAATAGCAGAGATAAACTGAAAGTTGAAAATTATGAGAGACGGCGATATCTTCTTACAACTAGAAAGGGTAGCTCAGATACTTCTGTTGTGTTTATGCCAGCAAGCTTAGTCGTGGCTAGAGAAGCGACAATAGTATTTGAAATTATCATGAAATCTGTAACTTCTGCAAAAGAGGCAAATATTGCACAGGGAATAAAACTTACATGGGATGAAACAGTATCAGAATCATCAAAGGTCTTTATTGCTATTACAAAAAATGTTGATGTTAATAATGTTTCGAGCAGTGTTCCGGCTGTCAAGATAATTGTTGATAAACTAACTTTTGTTCGTTTAAGTTACATAAACCTTGAACACATTGATCTTGTTGCATTTTATTATGCTAGCAAATTGTATACTTTTGAAGAGTTGCAAAATGTAATTGATGATTAAATAAAAAAATATTTGTCAATAAAAAAAATATGGTAAAATTTTATCCAATACTACCGACGCTTGAGCCGACTGAATCAATTGCGATGACTAAAACAACACTTGCACCTGATCCACATGCGACAGCTGTGCCAATTGCATCAGTTAAAACATTACAGGCAGACGCATTTCGTTTAATGAATATTACAGAAGCAATTAAATATTTGGAAAGTGAAGAGGCGAGGTACTCCAGATGTAAGAGACGGTATCAGACCGTTTTTAATTCTGTTCAAAACACTTCTATGGCTATTGGTGCAGTTTCAGCTGGATGTTCTGTAGGAGGTATTGTTCTGTTTGCCACGGGAATTGGAAGTTTGGCTGGAATAGCAGTTGAGGGTGTTAGCGTTGCTACATGCCTGGCTTGCTTTGGTTTGGAGGCCTTGAACAAGAGGTTTCACACGAAATTACAGAAACATGAAGCATTGAGTACGCTTGCTGGTGCAAAGCTGAGCAGTATGAAACTTATTATCAGTAAGGCATTGAATGATAATTTTATTGATGACGAAGAATTTAAGCGAGTCCAGGATGATTTAAATAATTACAAAAAACAGAAATCTGAAATACAAAATAAAATGCGTAGTCAATCTCCTGTGAATGTTGAAGAGCTAAAAGCCAGTTTTTTAGAGATGGGAAAACAGATCGGTGTTCAGGAAACCACAGAAAATCTACACAATCTTTTAAACAAATAAAAATCAGATTTGGTAATCAATCAATATTTTTGTCATATGCTTCGCAGAGAGATGACACGTCATTTACATCACTTGTGCCTGATTGTTTAGCCCCATCAGCACCACCGCCAGAGTACTACTGAGAAAAAAAAGTTTTTTTATTGTCCTTGTATCTTGACAAATCTGTCTCAGTGTCTTGGGACTTGAGTCAAGTTGTTGTAAGAACTTATAAGAACTTACAGTAAGTAATTAATAAGTTCTTATGATAAGTAATTAATACGTTCTTATGACAACACACTTAAAGGTTACCTCTGCAGGTTCCTAAAAGTTAGTTGTAACTTGTTAGTAAGTATAAAATCACTTAGTCAGGTAAATAATTAGGTGTTCATAGAGACAATAGTTATAGAGATAGATACTAAGAGATTTAAAAGATAGTTAAATCAATAATGACGCATCGGTCATGCTCGTCACTTTTTAAAATCAAAGGGTTGATTTGGAAATAACGGAGGTGTAATGGAGTCAAAAATTTTAATATTAAAAATGACGTAAATTAATGACCAATGCGTCATTATTGAATTCATTGTCTTTTAAATCTCTTAGTATCTATCTCTCACTGCAATACGTGGATTTCTTATACGGCACTGTAATACGTGTATTTCATATACAGCACTGTAATACGTATATTTCATATACGGCACTGTAATACGTGGATTTCATATACGACACTGTAATACGTGGATTTCATATACGGCACTGTAATACGTGGATTTCATATACGCACTGTAATACGTGAATTTCTTACATGGCACTGGAATACTTGCATTCTTTACACGACACTGAAATACGTGTATTTATTAAACGACACAGGAGTGCGTGTATTCATAACACCGCATTTGAATGCGTATATTCCTTATATGGCACTAGTATACGCTGATTTCTCATATGGCACTGTTATACTTTCATTCTCCTTTTATGGCATTGAAATGCGGGTATGCCTTATTACACTCTGTTGTACGTCTAAAATGTCCATATATAGTCGCTTTGGGATGGGTCCCGGCCAGACTTACTCCTTGTTTCCGTAGCATTAAGCCGCTTATAACAAGGTCGGATATAACAAAAGTGGAGTATAACAAATCGTGTTTCCATCCCCGCGGTGATATCTACTCGCTTATAACAAAATGTTGCATGATAAACAGCGAAGTAAACGATCCTAATTACTAAGAATGCATGAAAGGCATTGGCTAATACTAAAACAAACGTCATACCTATTCGGTCAACTCGTAAGAAGCCACCAACATAAATAAATGACGTCAAACCACCTAGGTGAGTTCACTACACATTTTACTGTAGAACTCTATCCAGCAAGTACACGTGCGCAGAGATGAACGCGACCAAATAAGAGAAGGCATACAAATGCAAGCACTGCAGAAAAAGAGACATAGTTAAGGTTATTACCAACGTAGAGGAAATTATCATCTTCTGACTACAAAAATACAGTGACCTCTGCCATACACACACACACACACACATACACACACACACACACACACACACACACACACGCACGCACGCACGCACGCACGCACGCACGCACACACACACACACACACACACACACACACACACACACACACACAAAACACACTTGTGCTGGTGACAAAATTATTATAATAAAAGTCTGAATTCGAATTATGCGACCTTTGTATTGACTGTGTTCTGTTGTTACAGGTAAACCCCAGCTGACTGAGTGCAACACTACACACTGTCTGTATTGACTGTGTTCTGTTGTTACAGGTAAACCCCAGCTGACGGAGTGCAACACTACACACTGTCTGTATTGACTGTGTTCTGATGTTACAGGTAAACCCCAGCTGACGGAGTGCAACACTACACACTGTCTGGGCGCGGAAGACTACCCCTTTACCGTCAACAGAAGCCGACCTCAAGACTTCACCTTTGACCTCATGGCCTACCCTGCGCCGCGCCCAAAACGTAAAGTGTTCCTGGGAGACACAATGCCGGCAAACGCCAGCCTCCTGGTCCTGTCTGCCTCGTCAGACGCAACGCTCGTTATCTACTGTAAATCATCTGCCGTCATCTATCAGGCCCGGTGTGTCGTCACCACAGACCAGGTTGATGGAGGGGTCTATGCCGTCATCTTGGAAAACGGCTTTGGTGACGTCTTAGTGTACCTGCAAGTGGAGCCTCGCTTAGAGGGTACTGACATTTGCACTATGTTGACGCACTATTGTACATTGATCAGAGCGTAGACCCAGAGGATGAAGTACAGTTAGTTAGTTCGGGGTTTAACGTTCACGGCACCGAAGTGATAATGGACGGCCCTGGCGGGCTGGTTATGGGTCACAGGGGAAATTTATTGCCTATGGAGTACGACCTGAACACTAATAAATTCAGGCGCACTACAGCTGTGCCACTTTAATTTACCAGGACCTTTCAACGGACATGCTATGTAACATTAAACCCGTCTTTTTTTCTGGATGATGAAGTACAGCTGTCAAGCTGGAACAGTCAGATAGAAAAGCCAAATACACATTGCAATAGTTTGTTTTAAAAGGAACCAATGCAATTTACCCAGCATTGTATTTTTACATGCAAATATGAGTGTTGGAAATCTGAGCCATGTTTTTGTCTTTTTGTTTGTTGTGTTTTTTATTTGGGGGGGGGGGGGGAAGGGGGAGGAGGGGAGGGGCCACTTGTTGGTTTTTCGCATACTGATAAACAGTACTTATGTTTTGATAAGATCGTTTTAGCTGTTATGATTTGTTTTCATTTTTTATATATGTCTAATTCTGTATTTAACGGATTGTTGTAATATTCTGTTATACTTCTTTTATTTTAATTACTCTGGTTGTCTGTCAGTGGAATGATTGCAGACATATAGAGTTGTGGTTTTACAACAGTCTGGAGAGTATAGCAGTTGGCAAATAGCCAGTACCTGTCCGTCAGTGAAATGATTGCAGACTTAATCCAGGAGGAAAAATGGATTTGTTCAATAGCATGTCCGTTGAAAGGTCCTGGTAAATCAAAGTGGCACAGTTGGAGTGCGCCTGAGTTGATCTGTGTTCAGGTCGTACTCCATAGGAAAGAAATTTCCCTGTCCCCCCATAACCCGAACGTCAGGGCAGTCCACTATCACTTCGGTGCCGTGGACGTTAAACCCGGAATTAATCAATCAATCAGATTGCAGACTTATAGAGTTATGGTTTTACAAGAGTCTGGAGGGTATAGTAGTAGGAAGAGTAGCCAGTACCTGTCTGTCAGTGGAATGATTGCAGACTTATAGAGTTGTGGTTGTACAGGAGTATGTTTAGTAGTAGGAAGAGTAGCAAGTAATGGGTAGACCATCGGAAGCCGATGATGTCGTCGGTGTGCATGGCTTCTATTTGTGGGCACGGGTGTGGCTGGTCAAGCCAATTCTGGAGCCACAGCTGCGAGAGCAATGGGCGCACTAAAACGTAGCTGTGGGGAGAGTCGACGCTGTCTTTCTGGTGATCTTTTTGCGCCGATTGTGTTCAAAGAGAGTGTAGTAGCCAGTACCTGCCTGTCAAAGTCCTAGCGCCTTTGTTTGTTATTCCCCCAGGTGAAGATGCCATTGCTGCTCTCCTGACATCCGTTGGTGTGTGTATGTTTGCTGTCGCCTTCGCTGGAATCATTGTCTTCAGTGTGTTGGGCATTAGAAAGTACCGTGGTACGTCATTTACAGTACTTCCGTCTGTCTTTGTTACCTTGCGTCCTGGGGACCTGGGTACGTCATTTACAGTGCTCATATCTGTATTTCTTACCTTACGTCCTGGGGACCTGGGTGCGTCATTTACAGTACCCATATCTGTCTTTCTTACCTAACTCGTGGGGAACTGGGTCCGTCTTTACAGTACTTCCACCTATCTTTTTTACATTACGTCCTGGGGGACCTGGATGCGTCATTTACAGTACTCATGTCTTTGTTACCTTACTTCCTGGGGACCTGGGTGCGTCATTTACACTACTCATGTTTGCCTTTCTTACCTTACGTCCTGGGGACCTGGGTACATCATTTACAGTATTTCCGCCTATCTTTCTTACCTTACGTCCTGGGGACCTGGGTGCGTCATTTACAGTAATCATGTCTGTCTTTGTTACCTTGTTTCCGGGGGGGGGGGGGGGGAGCTGGGTGGCTCCGAGGTAGAGAGTTCGAATCTTGTCCGAAATGTCGAGGTTTCGAACCCAGCTAGGGTACAAATTAGTACAGACCTCTTTTCGGTGCCCGTTCTTGAAATCACCTTCGTGGTGGACAAAAGACGTTAAGCCCTAAACGTTTAACGGGTCTTTTGTTTGTTTCCTGTGGACCTAGGTCCGTCATTAGTTATAGTGTTGTCTGTATATCTTCTTACTTTACGTCATAGGTACCTGGGTGCGTCATTTATAGTGCTGTTCGTCTTCTTTGCTTATTTTTCCCTTGGGTTAAAAAAAATTATGCATTTAAGAATTGAAATATATATATTATCTTCCTTCACCACACGTTGTTTCAGAGCTGAGGATGTACGCGCGTCAGCGGAACGAGCAGAACATAGAGGTGCAGGCCTTCTATAGTCGGCTGGCGGAAGCTTTGACGTATTATAATGCCGCCCAATTAATGGAGGAAATCTACCACCTCATTGATGACTCCCATATCCCTCCTGAAACAGGTACACTGACCAGCACAACAAATGCGACATAATCGGGTTGAGTGGAACACTCAGGTGTTTCCCTGAATGATTCCCATGATTTTTCATTGGGGGAGGGGGGGGAGGGGGAGGTGGGGGACTGGCCAGTAACCCAGACAATGATAAATACTTTTAACTCATCCTGGTATTTTTACAATGTGTCTGTAAAATAAAATCTAGATGTGACACGTTTTGACATCCAATGGACATGTATCTTGACTTGTCCTCCATACATACAGTCCTCGTGTTCCTGTGGACATGTTGACTTGTCCCCCATACATACTGTCCTCGTGTTTCTGTGGTCATGTATCTTGACTTGTCCTCCATACATACAGTTCTCGTGTTCCTGTGGTCATGTATCTTGACTTGTCCTCCATACATACAGTCCTCGTGTTCCTGTGGACATTAGCTCCACACGTGGTTCTATCCTGACAATCAGCATATCATACAGTAGTCATCCAAACAGTGGATAGACTCGCTTATTTCCACGCATTTTCAGTGTGACCCCTCTCATAAATAAGATCTTCATCAGAATACCGCATAATATGTGACATAAATCACGTTTTGTTTCTGTGTTTGATTGGTCAGTACCTGGTGTTTATGTATAACAATGAACTTTTTACTCATGAAACAACTGACAATACATTGCAATGGTATCCCTTTCAGAGCCTCGTCCTCCATTATGCCAACGCCGGAGACGCTTCCCTTGCCGCACCTCGCTGAAACCCTGCCTTCAGCAAGTGCCACTACCCCTACTTCCTACAGAAGATCCACAGTGCCTGCCTTCCCGAAGACGCTGGTCCCTCCCGGAGAAATATCTCCACCCCACTGTCTGTCGGCGCCTGTCTGATAATGCTAGTGACGCCTCCTCTCACAGCTGCCAGTCTTTGCCTTTCAGTTACATCTACCCTCCCTTTTTGCCTGGCACTTACATCTACCCCACCTGCTCTCTTGCTGACCGGCGTCCACTGTCCTTACCTTCGGACTATTTGTTCCCTTTGGCTCCCTCTACTGCTGACTCTAACAGACAGCTCTCTGCCGTCTGACTGCCTGCACTCAGTGGCTCGTCCTGAAGTGGCCACCCCGATGGTTACCCGTGCAGAAATAAGTCCGCCTCCTGTTTCTGACTACGTCCCACACGTCCAGCTTGTGACTACCCACTCTGACTACGTTTCACATGACCAGTTCGTGACTACCCACTCTGACTACGTTCCGCATGACCAGTTCGTGACTACCCACTCTGACTACATTCCGCATGCCCAGTTTTTGGGTACCCACTCTGACTACGTTCCACATGACCAGTTCGTGACTACCCACTCTGACTACGTTCCGCATGACCAGTTTGTGACTACCTACTCTGACTACTTCCCGCTTGACCTGTTTGTGGCTGACGGCTCCGACTCTCTGCCCATAGACCATGTACATGCTGTGCCATCCCTGGAAAACTCAGACGGACAGTCAAAGGAAGAAACTGCCTTATAAATCACGTTTTGTGCTTTCTTGCAGATTTCTGTCTCTGCCTGTCAGATGTACGTGTTTGGGTGTAACTTTGGTTTGCTTTATTTTCTTTTATAGCATCTTTTTATTGTAATATTGATTTATTTGTTATTTTTTATTTTTTTTAATTTTAATTTGTGCTGGAATTCGGTGTTGTTTTTTTTTTTCGCTTGTTAGTAATAATACTGTGTTTCTTTGTGTATTTTCTTTGAAGTTTTTGCATCTGATCTGCATCTATTTTGAGCACGTCACAATCTTTGTTTCTGGAAGTTTTCGTCTATAGTCCAAGACTGGCCTATTACACGTGATTAACCATTATCATTCGGAATACACCAGTGTGTGAAATAAGTTTGACTAAAATAGTTCAAGGGTGGTGCCAGAATAGCTTGGCGCCTCTAGGCGCCAAGCAATTCGGACACCACCCTTGAACTAAAGCCATTGGTCTATATCATTATATGTAAGAACTGTTATGTAGCTTGCATATGGCAGTGTACAAATGTGTAGCTTTTAGCCGCAGTATGATATGTGTTAAACAAAGTTCTTACAATACCCTAATGGCAGATTTAAGTTGAGTGTGTGTAGAAAAAGATACATGAAGTGCACGCGTTGCTTTTTCCTCAATCCGTTATGAAAGAGACGTCTTTTGATATTCTACATTCCTCAACATGGCCCAGATTTCCCTATTCAAATGACGTCATTCTTCTTACGCGAGGTTCAGTTTCTTCCTCAGCACATTGACGTCATTTCTGTGATGTTGCAACACTACATGTGGTAAATCTTGGACGAGTTCAGGTTTGGTGGGACATTGAAAGAGACAGAGACACAGCAAGGTAGAGAAAAGCCGATGACTTCAAATTCATTTTCTCTTTTTTTGAAAACTTCCTAAAACATATTTTCTCACAAAACTTGCCATTTTAAAACAAAATGAATCCCTGTGCCTTATCAACTTTCAGCAAAGATTGAAGAGTTCAGCCATTAGGAATGTAACATTGATTAGTTTATAAATAATTCAGCTTTGAAGGGTATGTTTCTATTCTCCAAGAGTGTGTCTTTGCACTAGTAAAGGATTGTTTACTTTCATGCTGGGAAGCAATTTTTTAAACCTGACTATTTTGGAGACCGAATGTAGGATAAAACAGGAAAGGTGCACAGGAAGCTGGTGTCAGCAGTTGCAGCTGTGCATAATGGCGCAGTTGCCGTGAGTAGGTGGTGGTGTCTGGATTCGACGACAGCACACGTATCACCAAGCAGATCTGGATTGTTTCTCAACGTTGGGGACAGCTGTAGCAACTGTAGCTGTGGCAAGCGGTAGTCTACTGCCGTTAGCGAAACAGTGTATGTACATGTACTGCACATTCAATTCCTCAGTCACTGAGTCTAGTTTACTTTGTTGTGCTTTATAGGTAAGCGACCGCACACATTTAAACATCATCCTGAAAAATACAGTGCAATGGTGCTGGTCTCCATCACTAGTTAGGTAAACGATCCATGCCCACGTTGTTGATGTAAAATGTGCCCGTGGATGCACTAACCAAAGTAGCAGACAGATCATCTTATGGAGCTAGTTGAAGGTATTTATGGTGTGGAAAATATGGCATCGGAGTACTATCTTAAGTAGACAACAGACCCGACACAATAATCAGTGAATTTGGCTTTTCGTTATTTGCAGCGCTCCTGAAACTTTCTCTGCATCCACAAAACCTTGCATCACCCTGTCTATAGCGAATCTATCGTGAAAGAGAAGCAGCTAAGTGCACGACAACACCTACAACAGCTTACTGAACGTTGCTGCTATCAAATCAATGTCTCTCATGAACACGTCTGGCTGTATGAGAGCTTGTGTTGGCCTCGTTTTGTCTATACTTAATTCTGAATGTCTTCTGGGCCCTCACCCATAATATGTACATATTTGTAGCTTGTTTACACATGATTGTCATCTTTATAAATATTACTTGTTTATGGCTTGTTTGTACACATGTTTGTGCTATTTGTATACATGCCTTATTGATAGCTTGTGTATACGCTTATTGTTTACCCTGTTTGTATATATTACTTGTCTATATACTGACGATCAAAAGAAATGAGACATTTTAGCAATCTTCGGAAACACTAAAGTGTACGTCAATATGTCTGTCTCTCTTGGCTTGACTTCGCGAACGAAGATTTTATAGGACTTGCCCACGACGTCTGCAGGCTTGTTCGTGGCTGCGGAGGCCAATCCGGGACAGGCAGGTTTGACCGCAGTGGCTGCAGGGGAAGGTATGGCCAGGGTTCTGAGCTGCGGCATCTGTTTTTTCTCCTGAGCCGCTTGTCCTTAAGGCTAGCTCTGTGAGAGTCCTCAAAGGAGACAGCTGCCTTGTAAATGGTGGAGCGCCAGGTGTCATGGTCCGCAGCAAGCGAAGACCACTGGTGGTGGTCGATTTGGCAGGCTCTAAGTGACTTCTTGAGACAGTCTTTGTATCTCTTCTTTGGTGCCCCTCTGTCACGGTGTCCAGTAGCAAGCTCGCCGAACAGGGTGATCTTTGGCAGGCGATGATCCTCCATCCTGGAGACATGCCCCGCCCAGCGGAGCTGTGTCCGCAGCAGCAAAGCCTCGATGCTCACAGTTTCAGCCTGTTCAAGGACCTCGACGTTGGTGACATAGTCACTCCAGTGAATGCCCAGGATGGTACGCAGGCAGCGCTGGTGGAAGCATTCGAGGAGTCGTAGTTGGCTGCGGTAGAGCGCCCAGGACTCGGAACCATACAGCAGGGTGGTGAGGAACACAGCTCTGTACACGCTGATCTTGGTGCCTGTTTTCAGCTGTTGATTGTGCCACACCCGCTTGAAAAGTCGCCCGAAAGCGCTGTTCGCTTTTGCCAGCCTGCTGTCAAGCTCCTTGTCCAGCTTGGCGTCCGACGTGATAATGCAGTCAAGGTAGGTAAACTGGTGCACTGACTTTAGTTCAGACTCGCCAGTGGTGATGTGAGGAGGGCGATACACTGTCATGGGTGCCGGCTGATGGAGGACCTCTGTCTTTTTCAGACTTACCTCGAGTCCAAAGAGCTGGGCAGCATCTGCGAAGCAAGACGTAATGCGCTGCAGGGCTCTCTCTGTGTGTGCAACGAGGGCAGCATCATCAGCAAAAAGCAGCTCACGAATCAGTTGGTCTAGGGTTTTCGTGTGGGCCTGCAGTCGTCTGAGGTTGAACAGGCTGCCATCGAGACGATACCTGATGTACACTGCATCGTCATCATCGAGGTCCACTGTGGCCTGCTTCAACATCAAAGATGGTGAAGAGGGTCGATGCCAGCACGCAGCCCTGCTTTACGCCGTTGAGAATAGGGAATGGTTCTGAGAGGTCATTGTTGAGTCTGACCTGGCCTTGCTGGTCCTCGTGTAGCTGGACAATCATGTTGAGGAACTTTGGGGGACAGCCAAGTCGCTCCAGGATCTGCCACATGCCTTGCCTGCTCACAGTGTCGAACGCTTTTGTTAGGTCGACAAATGTTACGTACAGCCCTTTCTTCTGCTCGCGGCACTTCTCCTGTAGCGGTCTCAGCACAAAGACCATATCGGTGGTGCTCCTGTTTGCTCTGAAGCCACACTGGCCCTCTGGGAGTTGGTCTTCAGTTATGGCAGGTACCAGCCGATTCAAGAGCAGCCTTGCAAGGATTTTCCCAGCAATGGACAGCAGGGTAATTCCCCGATAGTTGAAACAGTCAGACTTCTCGCCTTTGTTCTTGTACAGGGTGATAACGACTGCATCACGGAGATCTTTTGGTAGTGTTCCTTCCTCCCAGCAGCAGAGAAAGAGGTCATGGAGCTTGTTGTGCAGTGTTCTCCATGTTTCCAGATCTCTGGCGGTATTCCATCAATGCCTGCTGCTTTGCCACTCTTGAGCTGGTGGATGGCTGTGAGGGTCTCTTCAGCGGTGGGCGGTTCGTCCAATTCAACCTTTACTGGGAGGTGTGGGATTTGTAGGACGACTGCTTCTTGAACAGTGCGCTCAGCGCTGAAGAGGCTCTGAAAGTATTCCGACCAGCGGTTCAAGATGGAGGTATTATCTGTGAGGAGTGCCTGGCCATTCGCGCTTCGCAGGGGACTTTGTACCAGGTGCCTGGGGCCATACACTGCTTTCAGTGCTTCGTAGAAGCCCCTGTAGTCACCATTGTCAGCGCAAAGCTGGGTCCTCTGTGCAAGTCTGGTCCACCACTCATTCTGGAGATCTCTGAGCTTGCGCTGGAGACTGCTGCAGACGAGGCGGAAGGCAGACTTCTTCACAGGGCAGGAAGGCTGGGCTAGGTGGGCCTGATGGGCGGCTCTTTTTTTTTTTTTTTTTTTTTTTTGCTAGGTGTTCCTGGATCTCTACATCGTTTTCGTCAAACCAGTCTTTGTTCTTCTTTCTGGCGAAACCCAAGACTTCTGCGGAGGATTTTGCAATAGCAGTTTTCAGTTGTTCCCAAAGTGTTTCAGGGGAAGAGTCTACTGGGTCCGCTGTGTCTTTGAGCCTGCGCTGTAAATCTGTCTGAAAGGCAGCTTTCACATCGTCACGCTGAAGGCTGGCAACATCAAGCTTTTTCTTGGGGGGCCCCCATTTATTGGGTTTTGGCTTGAAGTGGAGCCTGAGTTTGCAGCGGACAAGGCGGTGGTCAGTGTGGCACTCTGCACTGGGCATCACTCTGGTGAGGAGGACGTCACTGCGATCCCTGTGACGCACTAGGACATAGTCGATAAGGTGCCCGTGTTTGGAGCGAGGATGCATCCAGGTGGTCTTACGACTGTCCTTTTGCTGAAAAGTAGTGTTGGTGATGACCAGTTGCTGCTCCGCACAGAACTCCAACAGCAGGCGGCCATTGTCATTGCAGTTCCCCACGCCATGCTTGCCGAGGAGTCCTTTCCAGGCTTCAGAGTCCTGGCCCACTCTGGCGTTGAAGTCGCCAAGGATGATGACTTTGTCGTCTGCAGGGGTACTCTGTAGGAGGCTGCGCAGGTCAGTGTAAAACTTGTCCTTTTCAGCAGGTTCTGCCAGGAGGGTTGGGGAGTACACACTGAGAAGGGTGACGTGTTGCTGGTGTCTCAGTGGGAGGCGCATGGACATGATGCGGTCTGAGTGGCCCGTTGGTAGGTTTTCCAGCTTAGTCGCAATTTATGTCTTGACCATGAAACCCACGCCTGAGAGCCGTCTTTCAGATGCAGGCCTGCCTGACCAGTAGAGGGTGTACCCAGCACCAAGTTCTTGGAGGCTGCCTTCGTCCGGAAGGCGTACTTCGCTGAGCGCGGCGATGTCGATGTTTAATATACGTCAATATATAGCTTGTTTAAACACCTGTATGTCACAAAGTGGGGAAATTGATTTTTAAGTTTGAAAGTGCTTAAAGCGACCTTCTTCTAGGCAATACCGGTTATTAGCTTGCACAATCTCCTTTCTACTTGCTCTTGATATGTCTTTCGATAATGCTGTACAAAAGCACTAACTTCAGTTTTGATCTGTGGTCGAAGTTTAAGTGTCGTCAAAGGAAAGTCTTTTCTGCTCTTCTTCTTCTCCCGTGGGAGGCTGGGCGGTGGCGGCACCTCTAGTACATGTGCCTGGTCACATGGCTTGTGAAAAGGAGGTTAGGAAAGTCTAGGTTACTGCAAGACAAACATTGCGAACTTGTTTTATTGGTGACTATGAGTATCGAAAGCAATAGCTGGAGATGACAACTTGAAGTATCGGGCTTTAGTGATCTGCCTGTACACCCCGATCTTCCAGATATATATATATATATATATATATATATATATATATATATATATATATATATATATATTTATATATATATATATATATATATATATATATATATATATATATACTTTACTTTTAACAAAGGCGTCGCCCAAAGCCAAAAAATGCACTCAATCAGAGTAGCTCCAAGGGACGTAATTTTTTAATAAATTCTGAGAATGCTGTGCTAATGCCATGGAATTCCAGGCTGGTAAGCTTGCATTGTGTCATCAGGACATCAGCTGCCCTTTTGTGACTGCATCGCTTATTAGATCTTTTGAGCCTTCCACTGAACACCTATCACATAAAGCAATAGGGACTACCCCCAGGCGCGCCGCCACCCGCTGGAGAATATCCAGTCTTCCCCCCCCCCCCCCCCCGAGGGGGGATGCTAGAAAATATTCCCAAACAGATTTTGGACCTGCTGAGTAGATTTAAAGTTTTTGCCGCCTACGACCGGTTTCGCCCGAAGGTGGGGCTCTTCAGGTAGGCATACGGCATAACCTGAAATTGCAAACACAACGCATGTACTAGAAGCCGCCTCCAGAATTTGACTGGTAGCAACCACTAATCCAGCGTGGATTGCATCCCTAAAGCTTTATGATGTGTTGCAGTGGAAGAAGACAGACTAATTTTGAAAAGGCAACACCTAGGCAATTTTGTGGTACAATTATTCTTTACTTTTAACAAAGGCGTCGCCCAAAGCCAAAAAAATGCACTCAATCAGAGTAGCTCCAAGGGACGTAATTTTTTAATAAATTCTGAGAATGCTGTGATAATGCCATGGAATTCCAGGCTGGTAAGCTTGCATTGTGTCATCAGGACATCAGCTGTCCTTTTGTGACTGCATCGCTTATTAGATCTTTTGAGCCTTCCACTGAACACCTATCACATAAAGCAATAGGGACTACCCGCTGGAGAATATCCAGTCTTCCCCCACCCCGAGGGGGGATGCTAGAAAATATTCCCAAGCAGATTTTGGACCTGCTGAGTAGATTTAAAGTTTTTGCCGCCTACGACCGGACACAATGCAAGCTTACCAGCCTGGAATTCCATGGCATTAGCACAGCATTCTCAGAATTTATTAAAAAATTATATATATATATATATATATATATATATATATATATATATATATATATATATATATATATATATATATATATATATATATATATATATATATATATATATATATATATATATATATTGAATTGAAAATGTCTGTGGATGTCCCTTGCAGTCAGCTGTCCTGAACTGAGAGTGGTGCGATCCATGACCATGGCATTCTCTGTGTCTATGATTTTAGTATTGTTTTGTATTTTTATTGTTTTACTTGCACGTGTAACACACTTAGAGCTTTTAAAATAAGTGTTGTATTATTAATCAAGCCACACCACCATCATTAATTAACTCATTGCAGATGTGAGAGAGGGGAGTTGTGGGTGTTTTTCGACAATTTATATCTATCCCAAAATTCCGGGATTTTGAGACCACAAACTTCCACGCCTTTCCGCCACCCAATTTTCTTGGTTTTCTCCTTTTTTTTGGTAAAATAAAGGTTTCCAAAATCAATGACATTAAAATTAATATTTTTTATTATAAAATGAATCAAGACGAATTACTTCTTCTAAACGATATTAATGCTGTAGAAAACAAAGACTTAGACTTGAAAAAACAGCGTCTTTTGTCTGTAGTTGTGTCAGGCAAATCAAAGACTTATCTCGGAAAACAATACATGACA
>BTPG01000001.1:272419425-272445403 GCA_036245525.1 Semisulcospira habei
ATGAGCTGCTCATCAGCAACTGCTGGCTACACAAAGAATGTCTTCTTTGTCGTGTGGGGATGTAAAAATCTGATGTGGTGCGTGTCCTTGTCAATATATTCTGTAACCACTCCTGCACACATAAAGAACAGAAGTATCATTAAAAACTGCCAAGTCAGGCCTCAAATCAAAACAATCATTTAAAGAAGGAAAGAAAAAGTTTGGTCAAATATAAACAAAAAGTTTTTTTTATGATTTAGTCTTTTCACAATCCTAAAAGTCTGCATGTTCATGTTTCCGATGCAATCGTGACGTCCCATGACACATCCAAAACAAACTTCACCTAACTTAGAATTTTTTTAGGTTTTAAGGCATTTAGAAAAAAAATCACTACACGATTGATGAACACAATGCATAATAATAATAGTCCTTGCAAACAAGATTAATTTTGGTGCTGTGTCAGATTTGTTTGAAAATGATGAAAATGTCACAAAATTCATTACCGATGTTCCACGAGACACAGAGAGTAAACGTAAGTACAGTCTATAAAAACTGTTATCTCCTATAAAAATACAAACATGCAAATAATAATGCTTTAGATTGATGCATGGAACATAAAAGAATATAAAATGCCAACCTGTAATGCAGATGGTCCAAGATACTTGGTAACAGTTGGAGATTCAAACCATATGAGGCGCACGCGTTTCAGACACATGGTGGTCGGAATTCCCACAACACAAGCAAACCGGTCGGAAAGCGAATTTTGAATGAGTTTCTGCGATTGTTTTGGGTTGCGTTTCAGACGTGACATTTGGGACACCGCGATATAAAAAAATTCTCAGCATCCAAATCCTTCGAATATTTGTAAACTATTATAGTGCAAAATGAAGTATTTTGGGTATAGTTTGTTGATGCACATAGTGGACAAGCGGATCTTATCTTGTTGCCGACTTTCTGAAAAGTGAAAAATTACGTTGCAGTGGGACACTTCGTTATGTGTCCGAAACGCCAATTTTCGTCCATAAGTGTGTCAATATCCAGTTCTAAAGTGAAAAAAAAAAGTTTAGCACGGATTTTTCAACGTATGAAGCCTAAATTAAAAAATAATTTCTTGTAATGATGCACCGATGTAGTCACAATCTTCATCTGAGTTCACCCACTGATACCGTTCCTCTTTTTGGAAGCCATTTTGGGCCACTTTTTCAACATTTTATTATCAGTTCACAATTAAATTCATCAAGCAGATAGCCCAAAATATACAAATTTATACATTAACATTATCTTAATGCATTGCAACAACAGAAATGTCACTACATGCCTTATTTTGATCAAAATCTGAATAGCACCACACTGACCCCTTTTGGTGCTCAGTACTGTAGATGAACTCAAATGTAAGCATCCATACATTCCACACTTCACAATGCAGAAGATGAATAACTAATAAATTACAACACTGCCAATAAGGTGCAAGCAAATTAATGATTAACAGACTTGCTTTTTTGTCATATTTTTGCTGACATTTTAAGTTGCAAATCATGGGCAATGGCCAAACCTACTAAACATAGCCAGGATCCCAAAAACATGTACACAACTTTAATATATATATATAACGGTAAAGTTTTCGGGAACGTTGCATTTGGGAATCTTAACATCTACTCGTATATATATACAAATTATTTTTCTCACATTTCAAGTCATATTTGGCATCAGCATGTGTCTTTTGGTGAAATTGCAAAATACCAGATTTCTGCATGAAGTGGAAAGGCATGTTCTCAAAAAGCTGTTGTGGGCATATGTTCCCGAAAACAACAATTTATGTGTATATATATATATATATATATATATATATATATATATATACATATATATATATATATATATATATATATATATATATATATATATATATATATATATATATATATATATATATATATATATATATATATATATATTATTCACATAACATAAACATAACTTTATTTCTCAAGGATGGAAACAATAGGCGAAAAGGCAGCTTCGCGGCATCCCGGCGAAGTTAGGTACTAATACTACATTTATCCTAAGTTGGGCTTCGGCTCAACGTTCCACTCGCGCAAACGGTGAAGGTAATTCTTATTTGGACCGGATATTATAGACGCCATGATGTGTGTATACGTCATATCCATTTTTTGTTGGGCTTGGGACCCAACACAACGCTCGTCGCTCGCCCCAACTGCCAAAAAAAGGAGACATGCGAAAATAGAAGACGAATCCGAGGTTGGTCAGAGAATACGCCAAGTTCACACAACATACAGTGGGTTCAGCTATTTCGCTTCACATGCAACTACGTCCGCATCTTTTCCGATCCGCTGAACGGTATGGTCAGTAGCAGTCAGAGGGTTAAAGATACATGTACTTTAATCCTTCGGCTGTCGGTAGCGTCTTTGTAGAGGTGATTCCTCAAGTAATCACCTCTACAAAAGCCGCTACCGGCAGCACCCTTGTGCATGCAGCCACCGGGTACCGCGCGTAAACGCCGCTACCGACAGCACCCTTGTGCATGCAGCCACTGGGTACCGCGTGTAAACGCCGGCAGTACCAATGGCTGCGCGGTCGACGAGAGAGAGAAACTCATTCTCACCTGGCGGTTTTGTTGTTGAAGTTGTAGTACCACATCCCGTTGTTAGCTTGTAAGGTAACCACGCCGATTTTTAGAACTTCTTGGAACTTGGCTTTGCAACTGTTGGGCCAAACGGGTGGCGTGTTGGTGTCTGGCCAAGCAACGACGTCCAGAACAGTGCGATCAATGATACCAGCGTAGTTTCTCGAAGGTGCTGCATTTTTTTGTGGAAGGCTTGTATTTTATTGAAATTATATCTTTGAAAATTTCCAGCGATTCAGTCTGAAACAGTTTGAATGATGAAATGTCTGGCAGCCAGACACTTTACTATTAAAGTTTAAACTTGCTGGAGCATGTATAAATTTCGAATGTCAAATATGCCACTGAGGTACTGATTATATAGTTACCAGTTTTCTAACGAGGTCAGTAAGTCACACACCAATCGTGAAAAGGCGTCTGACCTTATTTGCTACCATGCATTTGATGGTGTCTCCTTTAAGAGCGGTTATACCTCGCGCCCTGCACATGCGTTCGCCGGAGGGTCTCCAGAGGCAGCTCCCGCCCAGAAACATCCCTCTGTTAATCTTTTTCATCCTGATACACTGCTGCTTGAAATAAATTTGATCGTTTAAGGGTGGTGCCAGAATAGCTTGGCGCCGTAGGCGTCAAGCTTTTTTTTACCACCCTTGTACTAAAATGGGTTATCTATCGCCTTATCTGTAATTGTAATGTAACCTTCATAGGACAAGAAAAAAATGTTAGGTGCCAAGCTATTTTGGCATCACCCTTTAACTAAAATGGTTGACCCTTTGCTCAGAAATATACATCATAGAACAATCAGCTTTTTAAAAAAAATCAGTCTCAGGGTGTAACGGGTTCATTGCCCAAGGTATATGTACTAGGGGGGACTGGAATCGCGGAGCATCATATACTTTGTGACTTACATTGACCTGCATTGTCGTTGGCAGCCGTCGGAATTGGTACCTTAGGAAGGAGTCAAGTTTTATTTGTCGTTAGGCTTGATTCTGTATTTCTTCCCCCCCCCCCCCCCCATCCCTCCCCCTCCCTTACGAAAGTGACGGGAAAACCCACACCATACAGCCCCGAAACTTGACACCACAGCAAGACACGGATCCAGCATGATAGTTAAGGGTGGTGTCAGAATAGCTTGGCGCCCCTAGGCACCAAGCTATTCTGGCACCATCCTTGAACTATCATGCTCGATCTGTCTCTAACATTGTAATACAGTCCTTCAGAGAGCAACTTCAAAATATGGGGATTTCGGTCCTGGGCCAGAATGTGTAAAAACGACCCCGATAACGAGCGATCGCGCCCCGCCAGACATGATGTCAGCCCGCGTGTCGTGGTTGTATCACCAGTGCAGGTTAGTGGCATGCCCACCTACGCAACAGTTGGGCTGTTTTTCATCACGTTCCTTCTTTGTGTCACGGCAATGAACCGCGGCCGTCTCCAGTTTGAAACGCAGTTCCCTTGTTATTTGACGCCGTGAGATATTGCACTGACTTCAAGTCACAGAAAAAATAGCCATCCTCTCTCACCCCGGTAATTGAGACTGGTGGCTGTTCTAACCAAAATGTTCTTGCCTAAATACTGATTGTGGAAGGTCTTTTGAGCACAAAAAAATGAATGGTTATAAGGTCTTGAACATGACTCGCCGTTCTACTGCACACAAACACAACTGGACTTTCAGCAATGTTACAGTGTGCATGTTCAGCTTGTGTATACAGTTCATTTTCATCTTTTCTTTAAAAAAACTTTCACTAATTCCACACGGGCCTCAAACGGACCCATGACAAGCAGTCGCCATCCGTCCACGCTACGGCTCCAATGTGTAAGGACTAAGTCAAGGTGCCCCGCATTAGTAGCTGCGACAAGTATAGGGGTGCCGCCGGCAACGCTATACCACACGTTTCGCAGCTATTGATGCGGGGCACCTTGAAGGAGTTAATAAAGCGACAGGACGTTTTGTCACCGTGATCCTCAGTTCTCTGCAGGTCACAGGCGATGGGCGAGACACGGGTTTATCATGATGTCCTCCGACTTGCAGAACCAACCTTGTGGTCTTTGTTCAATAAATGCCCGAAATGGAGATCGTACAACTGAGCCCTACTGGAATGAATTATTTTCCTCGTCCCAAGATACATAGTCGTGCCCCGTCTTGCAACAACTGTGTGGTGTCAGGTCGGCCCACCTACAGACGCGTCCACAGACTTTGCCCCTGCCAACATGACGCATGGTCAAATGATCTCTACAACTGGACATGACATTCTCCAGCAACATGACGCACAGTCCAGTAATCTTCTACAACTGGACATGACATTCTCCAGCAACATGACGCACAGTCCAGTAATCCTCTACAACTGGACATGACATTCTCCAGCAACATGACGCACAGTCCAGTAATCCTCTACAACTGGACATGACATTCTCCAGCAACATGACGCACAGTCCAGTAATCCTCTACAATTGAAAACGTGGTTAACTATTACATGTTATTTTTTGAGAATGTCGTCACGACATTCTCAATGCAATGAAGTGTAATACACTGAAAGGCAAACGTTCGGCCCATGCTTTCGTGTGACGTAGTTCATTATCCATTAAGCGTAGAGACAAACAAACCAAAAAGAATGTTGCTGGGAGTTCGCTGTGATATTTTTAGCATATCACATTGCTTGTTTCGAAACTCGTGACTCGGGAAGGTCGCATTTTCTATCAAGCCATATCACGTCGATGTATAAAAGGACTTCTTGGAGAATGATTATGCACGCTATATATCCAGGTGGTAGCCCATAACAATGAACAGTATTAACAGTTTAATGCTTGAAAGTCATATCAGCTTCAGCATCTCTAACACTACAGGTTGAATTTTTAAAAAGTGTCAGTTCACAATTTTACCACTTCATAATGGTGTTAGCAAGTCACAAAATAGGGTTAAAACCAGCCTAAATGATAAACTTTCGGTTTTGTATATTTTTGCATTGACATCTCGTGTCATTATTTCAATATACAGTAACTGCTTCTTTGTCGTCAGTATTATGCAGGATCACTCAACAGCTTTGTTGACTGGATGTCCTGTACGAATCTG
This sequence comes from Semisulcospira habei, assembly GCA_036245525.1. NCBI lineage: Eukaryota > Metazoa > Mollusca > Gastropoda > Semisulcospiridae > Semisulcospira > Semisulcospira habei. The sequence goes on from BTPG01000001.1 coordinate 272,425,113, forward strand.
ACATGACAATATCGCCACCGAGGAAATATACGTGTTCGATTTTCTAGGCCTTATTGGGAAAGAATGAAAGCAGAAGTTAAAAACATGAATTGATGAAGTTTTCACCTCGCAGTGTTTTTGTAACGATGAGTGTTTGGTCAGAGATGCACCTGAGTTTCGTGCCAAATTGTCCATGGGATTGTTTGGACAAAAGAAACGCAACAAGAGACCATGAAATGTCAGCTCTTCTGACTGTGTGTGGTGCGTTGTCAATGGCGCTGTTGGACGGTACGTTTGCTTCGTGCCTAAGTGTATCCCCGTAACTGAAGCAATATTCACGATGTTGACACATTTCGTGGCAAAATGGGTAGGAAGTAATGTACCATAGTTTCATTGAAATTGAAGTATTGGTTAATTTTTTACGATTTTTAAAATTCAGCTGTGCAGAACTTTTTAATGTCAGTATAGCTTATAATGTTTTTTTGTATGAAAGGCCATTGTGTCGATAATTCCCTAGACTAAATGCTGTAAAATGGCAGGCTTGTCTGCTCTTGTTTTCGACGAAAGTGTTTTCGCCGATTGAGCACAGGGCAGTGACGTCACCTCTTTTACGTCAGTGTACTCAATTGGTTTGTGACAAGATGGGCAGGGAAGTCTTTTGGTAAAAGGCAGGACAAACATTAGGAAATTAAGAACCTTATTTCTACACAGCAGCACAGAACATCCGCCCTGTTAAAGGCTCTTTCAACACGGAGATGGGGACCGGCCCTACACGGACAAACATTAGGTCGTAAAGCACCTTTTTCGCCACAACAGCACACAACACCCGCCCTGTTGAAGGCTCTTTCAACACCAAGCTAGGAACCGGCCCTACAGGATCCAAAATAAGTTTTGTTTTCATTGCTTTCGAGAAATAAGGAGCAGGTTAACAATGCGCAAACGCCAATTTATTTAGACGTGTGTGTGTGTGTGTGTGTGTGTGTGTGTGTGTGTGTGTGTGTGTGTGTGTGTTTGTGCATGAACGCACAATGACTTTACTGGGGAGGGGCGGGAGGGGTGGTTGGGGGAGGGAGGTGGGGGTAGAGAAAAGGCGCAGGGTGGAGAAAAGGCTCATAGCATGACGATGGTGTCTTGTTATTGCGTCGTATAGCCGCGAACACGTTATGAAGCACTCAAACGTCGAATTAAACTTCGCAAGCGAAACATTGCATACTGATCAACTTTTCAACCGCAAATTTTCAATGTCGGCTTTGAGGTCGAAGCACTCAGATGCACTGTGATTTCAAATCCATTAATTTAGGAATGACGTTTTCACAAAGATATCGGGGGGAAAACTGCGAACACTGAAGGGGGTTAATTCAGTTTGCCCTAGCACACTGCAGAGGGAGATGGATAGCTCGTGATGGTCAGAACTCAGTGCTTGAACAGATGCCAGACCAGTGTTGCTATACTCGTGAGCCATGATGTGTCGCCTGCTGTTGTGTACGCTGAATGTACATAGCTGTAGAAGAGACAGCGAAATAAAGTTCAGTTAGCCCAGTCCGAAACAGTCCAGTTCGGTCCAAACGCAGTGATAATCCGATAAACTAAACACTCAACAGACGGAATTAGAAGTATGTCAAAACTGCATGTTTTTAAACGAAAACAGTAGATTAATCGGAAGCCCTAGCACAATGCAAGATGTAACGATGGATTACAAGCTCGGACAAACATGCGATATAACAGTGGATTATAAGCCCGGACAAACATGCGATATAACAGTGGATTATAAGCCCGGACAAACATGCGATATAACAGTGGATTATTAGCCCGGACAAACATGCGATATAACAGTGGATTATTAGCCCGGACAAACATGCGATATAACAGTGGATTACAAGCCCGGATAAAAATGCGATATAACAGTGGATTACAAGCCCTGACTGGGCAGTGGGCAGATGTTCACATCTGCACGGGACATAGACGACCCCGCCCTCCACGAGTCGCCTGCTGCCTTGCAGGCCTGGCCGCTTGGCTGCGGAAAGGCTAAGGGAGGAAACCCCTTACATCAAAGCCCCCGTGTCTCCGGGGAAGGCTTTTGAGCCAGAGACTAGGACAAGGACAGTCTGATATAAAACCTACGACCCGAGGACCTCGATGCCATCGTCCCAGCTTGCTAGGCCATGGCAGATGAACCAAGGGTTTAAAGGGTGGGGCCAGTACTGCGCACACTGCACTCCACCAAAAAGCTCCACCGCGCAGGCTTTAGGAAACGTCCACGGACCATGACACGTCGTGGGCAACTCCTATAAAATCTTCGTTCGTGAAGTCAAGCCAAGACAAGCCCTGACAAACATGAGATATTGAACTTGATTTTTTTTTATCGTCCGGAAATCAGAAATAGGTCGAAATTGCGAAATTGCGAAATTTCCACGAAAACGGTGGATTAAAAGCCGAAAAACATCCGATATCGCATATGTGTTCGGCTTTTAGTCCACTTTTTTCGTCGAAACACGTGCTATGTTGACCTACTTCTGATTTCTGCACGTCTAATATTTGAAATCAAGTTCAATAGCACAAATGCAGAACATTTTGATTAAAAAACCCAACTGATTTGTATTATGTGACAACTACTTAGAGAAAAAAAAAAAAAGGCAGTGGATCCATTTTTGTGAACGACGAGATTTTCACTGTAATACGATGAATTTTTCGCTGTTCACAAAAATGGAATTGCTATTTTGACTGCTTGGAGCAACAACAAAAAAAAAAAACATGTTATTTTAATTGTTCTTTAAGTAGGCAAACAAGCAAGGACAGCTGGTTACCCAGTGCTCACAGGCCATCGAGCCGACGTGAGCCGCAGTTGGCTCCCGCACAGCCTTGCGCGGGCCAACGGCGGCCGGCGTGGGTCCGATGGCCTTTTGCGCATTGGGTTCTTGTTTGTTATATTATCCCATACATAATATATCATACCTGGACATACACACTGTACGCAACAGGGACGTACATTATTTACAAAAATAAAATTCACACTTCAGGTTGTTGTCTTTATCACGTTGATGCATTTCCTCCCAAAAAGGTATATATGAGTTCATCTACAGTACTGAGCACCAAAAGTGGGAAAATAGGATTTTAAAAAAAGCTAAAGATGTAACAATGTCTGTTTTACACATGTCTGACAAAGTATAAATACAAATCGAAAAAAAAAAAATCTCTTCTGTGTTGACACAATTGAGGATCGAAAGAGGGAATATACTTTTTGAAGTGATTTTAGAAAACAAATCATCTAAACGAAAGGTTAGAGCTGCGTCAAAACTTGGGACACCGTAGCATCTGAAACATCTTACCAAATCATTTTATCACAAAAGCAAGAACAGTTGTTTTCTAGTAGTTATTCTCGAGCAAGGTATAAAACAAGTGAAACAATAATGGCAACCAAAAACAGTACAGCTATATTAGTTGTATCTCCTAAATATTACACTCTTTAGTTATGACGTTTCAGATGTCACGGAACACCATGAATGAAAGAACACTTGTTTTGACTTGTTATTAGGTGTCATTTCTAGTTGTTCTGGTCTGGTGGACATGCAATCATTGATAGCATAAGATATAAAATATAGATATATAAGAAAAATATTGCAAACACTAATGGTAATGGTAGGCAGTTTGATCAGGATTGGCTTCTATATTTACCAGCGACTTAAAAGCTGAGAAACAGTCAAAAAAAAAAAAAAAAAAAAAAAAAAAATCCGCCCTGCACGTGTTTTAAATTTTTTTACAGGACCCAGCGAGGGCCCTGTCGTGAACGTTCGGCTAACTTGCCCCTAAGTCGGCAAACCGGTTTGCAACTCATGAGTTTTAAACTGCGTTTGTCGTGCTGGCAAAACTCCCGTGAAAAAGACAGGCCACTTCCTGTATGCAGCGAGTGGGGACCGCGATCACTGATGTAAATCAGCGATATTTCTACTGATAGCAACAGTAGCAGACGACACTCGACCACCCGACGGACAGAGCAGGCCATTTGTGTCTTGCCTGGACGCAAACTGGATATGGACCAGGCCGAGCTATCCGTAAGTTACACAGTACAGCCTGAAGCTTTATTTGATATCGGATAGGTGAGGAAGGAGGGGTTATTTGTCGTTTTGTGTTTGTTATTATATCTTTTCATCTGGAGTGGTCTACAGCAAATATTTTTTTCCATACGAAGGGCAGCTACTATAGATCAGCTTGACCCATGGCGACCTAAGATTGATCTCCCTTGTATCTTTTGGCAACTATGTAAACAGTCGATTGTCTCTCTCTCTCATCCAATTTACTGTGGTGGCTGTACATAACAATGCTTCTTTATTTATTTATATTAGCCTACCGATATTAGACGTTGTGGCATCAACGAAGGTTATACTTATAATGATTATAAATCCTAAAAGATTCTGGTGCAGCAATTGCTGTTGTGTCATTGTTGTTGTCTTTGTTGTTTTCCACTTGTTTTTTGTTGTTGTTGTTGTTGTTGTTGTTGTTGTTGTTTTTATTGCTTCTTGTGTGTTTCGTTTTTGTTTTTTTGGTTTTTTATATTGGGAGGAGGGGGGGGGGGGTGTCGATGGGGGGAGGGGCAATATATGTCTCCTAAGCACCAAAGAATGAATAAATAATATGAATAATATGAATAAATAAAGAAGCATTGTACAGCATTTCTGGATCTTGTGACATGCTGTGTCTTTCACACACACACACACACACACACACACACACACACACACACACACACACACACACACACACACACACACACACACACATACACACGCACATACACAGGTGCATTCAGACACAACTAAGGAGAACACATGGCTGGTAGCCGATCATACAATGCAGTCTACATGATCAAACAAACCTAGACGTACTTCAAGTCAGCAAGAGACAATGATTCTCATTAGCCCCAACGTTTAATGCTCAGGCTAATAGGAATCTATGCCTCTTGCAGATGGTGGATGTTTCCCTGCGCTTTAGGCAGCGGGGTCTGCCACTGACAGTTGAATACAAGCATCCATTGAAAATTTCAACAAATACTTCAAATAACAAGAAAGGAAAAGCCCTTATGGCTCACATGTATGACCGATCCACACATGTGTGACAATAAGTAAAGGAATGGCTTCTGCGCCAACAAAATTCATGTTTTCTCAAAATGTAATCCGTTTTCACACATCTGTCAAACCCCCTTGACCCTTGACCTTTGCAATGAGTCGACTAAAATAGTATTCATAGGAAGGTCTTATCATCAGCTACCTTTGTGCCAAATTTGATTAAAAAAATTGCAAAAATGTTGATAATATTTACAATTCTATCAAAAAATGGCATTTTATACATATTATCCGACCTCTTGTGACCATTGATCTTTTCCAATGGGTCATCAAAATTAGTATGCATAGATAGGTCTTACCATCGGTATCTCTGTAGCACGTTTGGGTTTAATTTTATGACTAGTAATTGAGAAAAAACAATTTTTGTCTAAATATGGCTATTTTTTACCAATTTTCTGAGCTCTTGCAACCCTTGATCTTTCCGAGGGGTCGTCCAAATTAATATGCATAGATAACGTTTACAATCAGGTATCTCTGTAGCAAGTTTGGGTTTGAAGTTGTGAATAGTATTTGAGAAAACTCATCTTTTGTCAAAATATGGCTATTTTGGACCTATTTTCTGAGTTCTTGTGACCCTTGACCTTTCCAAGGGATTAAACAAATTAGTATGTACAGAAAGGTCTTACCATCAGGTATCTTTGTACCAAGTTTGGTTTTGATGTTGTGAATAGTGTTTGAGAAAAAGAAATGATGTCAAAATATAGCTATTTTTAAATATATTTCCTGATCCCCTGTGAAATTGACCTTTGTGAGAGGTCACTGAAATTGGTACGATTGAAGATTGTAGCTTGAATAGTCTCCAAGAATATGCCAACGTTAAAGTTGACCACGGACTACGGTGGATGGACGACGGACTGACGACCACTGGCCCAGAACATAGACATACTTTACTTCGCACTTTTGCTTCGCCAACAATACAGATTTCACGATCTCCAAAATAAAAGCGCAAAATAATGTTGACACTTCTTGAAAACATTCAACAGAAAATAAAACTGACATTCCTGTAGCATTAACCCCTTGAATGAAGAAAACAATGTGAACGCCATCCAACTGCAAGGGACATGGATCCTCATGAGCCCCAGCGACTGCGGTAAGTTAGTGCCACTGCGGGGGCTCATGAGGATCTAAGTCTCTTGCCGAGACCGATTTACATCTATTTTCCTTTGACGACTCTGGATTGTTGGCGATGAATGAGCGAAGCTGACAGAAACACAGCACGTCAGTCGGCAGGGAAGGGGTTAATTCCATAGTTGAATAACGAGACCAGACGCAAGGGCGGATCAGTCGGACTAGCTTGACTAGACCAGTCGGACTAGCTTGACTAGACCAGTCGGACTAGCTTGACTAGACCAGTCGGACTAGCTTGACTAGACCAGTCGGACTAGCTTGACTAGACCAGTCGGACTAGCTTGACAAGACCAGTCGGACTAGCTTGACTAGACCAGTCGGACTAGCTTGACGACAAAGTCCAGACGAATAAAAAGCCGAGAGCTATGAGCGAAAAAAAAATGCAAACAAATAAAGACAAAAAAGAAAGGAACACACTTTAAAAGGTCGAGCACAAAACGATCGCATTGTGTTCTTCATTTTAACTCATTCAGCCCGACGGCCGTATTTCCCAAATTTTGGAGGAGTCATCTAATGACTATGCACCACTTGCAGGAGAAGGGTCGATCATGATAATTCAAGGGCAGTGCCAGATTAGCTTGGCGCCGACAGGCGCCAAGCTAATCTGGCACTACCCTTGAATTATCATGGTCGACCCATCTCCTGCTCTAGTGCGTCAGGGCTGAATGGGTTAAAGTGTTTCCTTTTGGGGGTATTTCTAATACAGTCTACTTAAAATAATAATAATAATAATAATAATAATAATAATAATAATAATAATAATAATAATAATAATAATAATAATAATAATAATAATAATAATAATGAGTACTTGTATAGCGCCTGACCTCGGATTATAGCTCTAGGCGCTTAACAAAACCTAATTATACAAAATAATTAAATACAAAAACGCAATTTACAACAAACAATAAACAAAACGAGGGAAAAAAACTACAACGCACTCTATAAACAATGTACAAGTCACCATTCAAAAATTGGCTTCGCTCATAACAAGGTGGGCTATAAGAAAGGGGCGATATAAAACCTTTTCACAGGTCCTGACAGCACTCTGTGATCATAACAAGGTGGGCTATAAGAAAGGGGCGATAGAACACCTTTTCACAGGTCCTGACAGTACTCTGTGTAAATGACTTCGCTTATTACCAACTTCCGATATAACAGCAGAAAAAGTTGGTCCCTTGATAATTTAAAATACTGGAAGTTTACTGTAGAAATACATCAATAGGGTCAAGGGGTTTCTGCCTGATTCAAAGGGTGGGGGCCCCAGGGGAATGAGTTGCGTTGCTGGTGCAGGTAGTGGGGAACTCCTACAGCGCCTCCCCCGGGATCACCCTAGTCTAGGGCCTCTTGGCCTTCGTGAGGCACCCTCGTGTGTAATCCCTCCGGACTAGCATAGCATCCCTCTATCCCAAGACCGTCCGTGCGTGGTCCCTGGCCACATCCTCTCCGAGGTGACCTCAAAAACTGGGCAGCACGAGCCCCCAGGCTAAACACGGCGGATTTAGAGGAGAGAACCTCGAAAATTAATCATCATTGTCCTGCTGCCTTGCAGGCCTGGCCGCTTGGCTGCTGAAAGGCTAAGGGAAAAAAACCCTGACTTCAAAGCACCCGTGTCTCCGGGGAAGGTTTTTGAGCCAGAGACTAGGACAAGGACAGTCTGATATAAATCTTACGACCTGAGGACCTCGATGCTATCGTCCCAGCTTGCTAGGCAGACGAACCAAGGGTTTAAAGGGTAGGGCCAGTACTGCGCACACTGCACTCCACCAAAAAGCTCCACCGAGCAGGCTTTAGGAAACGTCCATGAACCATGACACAGACCATTCCAAGTCCTGTAGCGACGGGCGAGGGGCGAAACGGCAGGTGGCCGCAGTCTCAAACCTGCATGCAGGCGGTTCAGGACATTAATCGCCTGATGTTGACCTGGGGATGACAACGTCACTCGGCACACCCTGAACGACCAAGCAGCCTTCTCTAGGGACAGCACTGCTTGCTCCACACGAAGAGGGGCCTAGAAAAGGTGGCCTAAACAAAGCTCATCCCTTCACAACCCCAGTTGGCTAGCTGCGGTCAACGGGCATCTTCTCCTGCCGTCAGAAAACAAGTAAAAAAAACAATGGATCCACTTTCATGACGACCACGACCGGACTCAACGTAGCATGCTGGAACATCCGAACCATGCTCGACACAGCAGACAGCGGACGCCCCGAACGTCGCTCCACACTCACTGCCCATGAATTGCGGAGGTTAAACATCGACATCGCCGCGCTCAGCGAAGTACGCCTCCCGGACGAAGGCAGTCTCCAAGAACTTGGCGCTGGCTATAACCTCTACTGGTCAGGCAAGTCTGCATCAGAAAGACGGCTCTCAGGCGTGGGCTTCATGGTCAAGACCTCCATTGCGACTAAGCTGGAAAAGCTACCAACCGGTCACTCAGACAGCATAATGTCCATGCGCCTCCCACTGAGACAGCAGCAACACGTCATCCTTCTCAGTGTGTACTCCCCAACCCTCCTGGCAGAGCCTGCAGAAAAGGACAAGTTCTACACTGACCTGCGCAGCCTCCTACAGAGCACCCCTGCAGACGACAAAGTCATCATCCTTGGCGACTTCAACGCCAGAGTGGGCCAGGACTCTGAAGCCTGGAAAGGAGTCCTCGGCAAGCATGGCGTCGGGAACTGCAATGACAATGGCCGCCTACTGTTGGAGTTCTGTGCAGAGCAGCAGCTTGTCATCACCAACACTACTTTCCAGCAAAAGGACAGTCGAAAGACCACCTGGATGCATCCTCGCTCCAAACACTGGCACCTTATCGACTATGTCCTAGTGCGTCAGAGGGACCGCAGTGACGTCCTTCTCACCAGAGTGATGCCCAGAGCAGAGTGCCACACTGACCACCGCCTTGTCCGCTGCAAACTTCAGTCTCCACCTCAAGCCAAAACCCAAGAAAGTCCCCCCCCCCCCCCCCCAAGAAAAAGCTTGATGTTGCCAGCCTTCAGCGTGACGACGTAAAAGCTGCCTTTCAGACAGATTTACAGCGCAGGCTCACAGACACAGATGACCCAGCAGACTCCTCCCCTGAAATACTCTGGGAACAACTGAAAACGCTATCGCAAAATCCTCTGCAGAAGTCTTGGGTTTCGCTAGAAAGACGAACAAAGACTGGTTTGACAAAAACGACGTAGAAATCCAGGAACTCATAGCAAAAAAAAAAAAGAGCCGCCCATCAGGCCCACCTAGCCCAGCCTTCCTGCCATGTGAAGAAGTCTGCCTTCCGCCTCGTCTGCAGCAGTCTCCAGCGCAAGCTCAGAGATCTCCAAAACGAGTGGTGGACCAAACTCGCACAGAGGACCCAACTTTGCGCTGACAACGGTGACTACAGGGGCTTCTACGAAGCAGTGTATGGCCCTAGGCACCTGATATAAAGTCCCCTGCGAAGCACTGATGGACAGGCACTCCTCACAGATAATAACTCCATCTTGAACCGCTGGTCGGAATACTTTCAGGACCTCTTCAGTGCTGACCGCACTGTTCAAGAAGCAGTCATCCTCCAAATCCCTCACCTCCCTGTAAAGGTTGGATTGGATGAACCGCCCACTGCCGAAGAGACCCTCACAGCCATCCACCAGCTCAAGAGTGGCAAAGCAGTAGGCATTGACAGAATCCCACCAGAGATCTGGAAACATGGAGGCCCAGCACTGCACAAGCCCCAATGAACTCTTTCTCTGCTGCTGGGAGGAAGGAACACTACCAAAGGATCTCCGCGATGCAGTCATCATCACCCTGTACAAGAACAAAGGGGAGAAGTCCGCCTGCTCCATCTATCGTGGAATTACCCTGCTGTTCACTGCTGGGAAAATTCTTGCAAGGCTGCTCCTGAATCAGCTGGTACCTGCCATCGCAGAAGACCACCTCCCAGAAGGCCAGTGTGGCTTCAGAGCCAACAGGAGCACCACCGACATGGTCTTTGTGCTGAGACAGCTTCAGGAGAAGTGCCGCGAGCAGAACAAAGGGTTGTGTGTAACGTGTATCGACCTAACAAAAGCGTTCGACACTGTGAGAAGGCAAGGCATGTGGCAGATCCTGGAGCGACTTGGCTGTCCCCCAAAGTTCCTCAGCATGATAGTCCAGCTGCACGAGGACCAGCAAGGCCAGGTCAGACTCAACAATTACCTCTCAGAACCATTCCCCATTCTCAACGGTGTGAAGCAGGGCTGTGTGCTGGCACCGACCCTCTTCACCATCTTTTTTAGCGTGATGTTGAAGCAGGCCACAGTGGCCCTCGACGATGACGATGCACTGTACATCAGGTATCGTCTCGATGGCAGTCTGTTCAACCTCAGACGACTGCAGGCTCACACCAAAACCCTAGACCAACTGATTCGTGAGCTGCTCTTTGCTGACGACGCTGCCCTCGTTGCACACACAGAGAGAGCCCTGCAGCGTATCACATCCTTCTTCGCAGATACTGCCCAGCTCTTTGGACTCGAGGTCAGTCTGAAAAAGACAGAGGTCCTCCATCATCCGGCACCCAAGGTAGAGCATCGCCGTCCTCACATCACCATCGGCAATTCTAAACTGAAGTCAGTGCACCAGTTTACCTACCTTGGCTGCGTCATCACATCAGATGCCAAGCTGGACAAGCTGCTGGACAGCAGGCTGGCAAAAGCGAACAGTGCTTTCGGGCGTCTATATAAGCGGGTGTGGCACAATCAACAGCTGAAATCGGGTACCAAAATCAGCGTGTACAGGCTGTCGTCCTCACAACCCTGCTGTATGGTTCCGAGTCCTGGGTCCTCTACCGCAGCCAACTACGACTCCTCGAACGCTTCCACCAGCGCTGCCTGCGTACAATCCTGGGCATTCACTGGAGTGACTATGTCACCAACGTCGAGGTCCTTGAACAGGCAGAGACTGTGAGCATCGAGGCCTTGCTGCTGCGGACACAGCTCCGCTGGGCGGGGCACGTCTCCAGGATGAAGGATCATCGCCTACCCAAAATCACCCTGTTCGGTGAGCTCGCCACTGGACACCGAGACAGAGGGGCACCAAAGAAGAGATACAAACACTGTCTCAAGAAGTCACTTAGTGCCTGCCAAATCGACCACCGTCAGTGGTCTTCACTCGCTGCTGACCGTGACACCTGGCGCTCCACCATTTACAAGGCAGCTGTCTACTTTGAGGACTCGCGCAGAGCTAGCCTTAAAGACAAGCGGCTCAGGAGAAAAAACAGAGATGCCGCAACTCAGAACCCTGGCCAGACCTCCCTCTGCAGCCACTGCGGTCGAACCTGCATGTCCCGGATTGGCCTCTGCAGTCACGAGCATGCCTGCAGACGTCGTGGGCAACCCCAATAGACTTTTCCTATAGTATCTTCGTTCGCGAAGTCAAGCCAAGAAGAGAGATTACCAACTTCCGATATAAAAGCAAAAAAAGTTGGTCCCTTGACGATTTAAAATACTGGAAGTTTACAGTAGAAATACATCATCGGACGTGTCAGCAGCTTGAGAGAGAGAGAGAGAGAGAGAGAGAGAGAGAGAGAGAGAGAGAGAGAGAGAGAGAGAGAGAGAGAGAGAGAGAGAGAGAGAGAGAGAGAGAGAGAGAGAGAGAGAGAGAGAGAGAGAGAGAGAGAGAGAGAGAGAGAGAGAGAGAGAGAGAGAGAGAGAGAGAGAGAGAGAGAGATGATGATGATGAAACTTTATTTTTCAACGGTAAAAAGTTTTGACAGAAAACAAATCGTCATTTTACAAACTTGCCGTTGCTAACATCTACAGGATAAAAAAAGAAGGGAAACTATAAAATATATATGTACATACAAAACCCAATAGCATCATTATATACAGAAAAAATAATAATGCTCATCACACACACATGCACACACGCACGCACGCGCGCCGCTCACACATACACTCACACGCACAAACAAACACGAGCACACACACACACACGCGCACACACATATAAAAACCATCTGTATGAAATACGTGAGATACAGGAAATATTACACTTACTGAGAAACGTACTAAGTCTGACTCATCAGGTAATAAAAAAGTTTTGTTTTAAAACTTCCTGGTGAGGTAATAGTTTTCAAATGTGCAGGGATGGAATTCCAAGCAAACGGACCAGAGAATGACATACTAGTTGTAAAAATTTCAATTCTTGGCAGTGGTAGGGGTAAGGTATTGTTTCTTGAGGTCCGTTCACGTTCTTGGTGAGATATAAATTTAGTGGTTAGATACTGGGGTGTCATTTTATTCAGTATCTTATGCATATAGACGCATTTGTTTAATGTAAGTTGCTGACGCAAACCGAGAATGTTTAAATATCTAAATTTGTCTGTGGTAGGGATGGGGCATCTATCTATCATTTTTACAGCTCTTTTGTATATGGAGTTTAATCTCTTCATGTGGATATCACTGCAGCCATCCCACACTGTGGAGACATAATCAACATGGGACTTTATATGAGCATGAAAAAACAATTTACGGGTATTTGTATCCGTTACATGTCTAAGCTGGGACAATAAGAAAGTGTTTTTAGCAATGGTCTTACAAACAGCATTTATATGGGTCTCCCAGCACAGTTGATCATCAACATGTATTCCTAAGAATTTACGCTCAGTGACTTGTTCAACAGGTTCAGCGTTTAATTGTAATTGTAATGGCTGTAGTCGGCGTTGATGTTTTTGCCGCGTGGCGATTAAGATACTCTTTGTTTTTGCTGGGTGAAGAACCATATGGTTCTGTCTACACCAGTCAGATACCTCATTGAGACTGCATTGTAAACTATGGCTAATGTCCGTCGTTTTTTTGCCAGAAACATGAAGACTCGTATCGTCAGCAAATAGATTACAATTAACGTCAGAATTAGTGATATGCAACGGTAGATCATTAATAAATAGTATGAATAGAAGAGGGCCCAAAATAGATCCCTGGGGGACGCCGTATTTTACATTTCCTTGCTTTGAGTATCTTCCATGGGCGTACACCATTTGTTTTCTATCTTCGAGATATGATCGGAAGAATGCTATAGCGGTTGCATCCAAGTGATAAACTGTTAGCTTATTTAGGAGAATGTCATGGTCCACAAGGTCAAACGCCTTTTTAAGGTCTAAGAAAACTGCTCCTGACATCAGGCTTTTATTGATTGATTCCAGCCAGCTGTCTACAATATGTGTCAGTGCTGACTGACAAGAATGTTTCGGTCTAAAACCAGACTGGTGAATATTAAGTAATTTACCTTTTTCCAGAAAATCAAGGAGATGTTTTTGAATGTGCTTTTCAAGGGGTTTTGACAAAGCTGACAGAAAGGAGATTGGACGATAGTTATTAATATCTTCAAGATCTTTTGATTTAGGGATTGGGATTACCTTTGCTTCTTTAAGAATGGTTGGAAATGTACTTTGCTTTATGCAGAGGTTGAAAATATATGTTAGTGATTCTACTGTATACGGTAATGAGATTTTTAGGGTTTCATTATCAATACCATAAATGCCAGCAGACATTTTGTTGGGCATGCTAGAAATATATCTGCCGACTTCCACAACTGTAATATCAGGGATGGTGAAAGTATTTGATATAGTTGTTTTTTTAAAGTGTTCTCTGAGAGAACTCGGCACTTCATACGGTTTACTGTTATTTGCAGCTGACAATGCCAATATTTCGGCTGTCGTTAAGAAATGGTTATTTAATATATCAGCTGACATATGAGATGGGATTTCGGGTGCTGATTTACCCTTTGTTATGACGTTCAGAGCTTTCCAAACAGATGCCGTGTCCTTTTTGTCTCGAATCATTTGTTGGAAAAAAGACTTCTTAGACGCTCTAGCTAAATATTTGACACGATTGCGTTGCTTTTTGTATTCTTCGTACTTTTGCTCTTTTTTCAGTTTGTCTCTAAATGACATGGCCTGCTTGATATCCGCTGTTAACCACGGTGGTATGGTGGAATGTTTAACTCGTTTTTCACGTATTGGCGCATGTTTATTGAGTACACTGAGAAACAGATCCATCCAGCACGACAAGGCACTGTCAGGAGATTGGTGATCATAAACCTCAGTAAACGAAGCATTGTGCAGGTCCCACAGAAATTCGTCTTTATTAAAGTGTTTAAAGGAGCGATATTTTATAGTTTTATGTCTTTTAGTTTTTTGCTTGTCTAGTTTCATGGGGACGTTACAACATACTGGGTTATGATCGCTAACAGCTAAGGAGGGAACCTGCACATTTGATATTGTATCGTCATTTGTCACGTAAATATGATCAATTAAGGTTGAGGATGTAGATGTGGTTCTAGTGGCTTTTTTAACTAATTGTTTTAAACCGAATAAGGCTGTTGTTGATGCCCATGCAGCATGGTGCCCTTTGGGCTTATGTAGGTCAATGTTAAAGTCGCCCAGAAGAACAATGTTATCTTTACTTTGATTAACTTTATCCATCATTTCTACGAAGTCATCATACCAGTCCCAGTTGGCTGCTGGATTTCTATAGATAAAGCCAACCAGGACTGTGGGGGATTTAGATGTTTTCACCTCGACCCATAAACTTTCAACTTCGGCTGACTCTAAGTCCTGTCGTCGTTTAACGTTACTAATTATCGAATCATGTATATATACTGCTAGTCCAGTGTGCTGGGGACTTGAGGCATCTCTGCAGAGTACTGAGAAGTTTGGAACTGAGATAGAGTTATCCCTGACAGTGCTTTTGAGCCTCGACTCGGATACACCAAAAACATGAAAATGTGTTGGCGTGTTTAAGAACACAGACAAATCTGGCACCTTATTAACTAAATGGTAAATGTTGAGGTGACCAATTCTCAACTCATCAGGTCGCTGTGGGGCAGTTTTTACATTAATATTTTGGCATGTTGGTAACAGAACAAACGTAGCAATAATATTCAAAATAATAATAATAATAATGTCAATGTATAATGAATAAGAAAGCGACAAGAAAACGTAGGAAAAACAACAGCAACAACAATAAAGCAAAATTAAAATGTTTTTGACTCTCGTGGTCAGAGTCCGCTGCGAGTTCGAATTGCTTGGTAATGTCAGATACAAAATAAAAGGCTCGACAGCTATGTAGAAAGAATCAGAAAATAAAAAAAAAAACACTTCCAAGCGCACCTAGGCACGCTCGCCCGATGCTGCAGTTCCTAACTACTATTATAGTAATAATCGCACATCAAAATAAAATGGACTTCTATAATTTAAAGCAAAACAACAACAACAACAACAACAAAAAGTCACTGCGACTTTAAAATCAAGCACGGCTAACTACGGACAGAACAAAACCGCAGTCATTAAAGTCGAAAATGTAATTCTAGATTAAAAAAAAAAAAAAACTCAATTCAACTCGACTCGAGGATTAATGTCACAAAGAGATCCACGAAACACGCACAATAGAACTTTGGCAAGGCTGCGAGAAAACTACTAAAAAACAACAAAAACTGTCTGAAATACACGCTGTCAAATAAGAAGGGTGTGTCCTATGACTGTCTAACACAAGCTGTCAATCTAGAGACTCGTGTCCTAATGTCCGGCGCGTGGTCTAAATTTCTGCAGCAGAGAAAACAAGGCTGCGCAGTCACTTTCACTAAGCTGGGGCACTCCTGGGTGCGGGGGTAGTGGGGGATATGGAAATACGGAGGGATTTGAGTACGGGTACACTGGTCGGCCATCTGCTACGAAGATGGGGGGGCCCATGGTTGGTGTGGAGTAACCGTAGGGTGGCCGCTGTGACTTCTGTTCCGGAGCAGTTCCAGCCTTTGATCCACCGCTATGTTGGGTGACTAGCGGCGTGCAGTCGGCTTGACTGCAGTCTTTTCCGACAGTATGCTCCTGTCGGAATCGGGGTGCAAGGCTGGAACTGACTGGGCGCTGAGAGCGTCGGTCTCTTTGAGGCTCTTTGTCTTTGGCACCAAACTTGCCGTGTGTGGCACCGTGCCCAGGTAGCTGTTCATGGTGGCGAGACTTTGGGTGATTTGGTTCTGGCCGGGCTGCGTTGTTGGAGGTGCGGCCAGAGTACGAACGCTTGATGTTGACAGCGAGAGCACTGGTGCCCCGCTTGTTGGGATGGATGGCGTCTCTGAACCAGCCGCTCTTTACCTCGCCGGTTCTTGTACAGAACAGAACAGAAGTTTATTGCAGTAGGCTAACAGCCCTTATGCAAGGGGAGGTGGGGATATGGGGGTTACAAACGCGAACTTCGAAATATTATCATAAATGGACATCATCAAATTTGACTGGAGACCAGTCAGACCCGAAATGGTATGCCAAATCAGTTCTTTTATAGTTCGCCTCTACGCCGCAAGGCGATAATGTCCGATTGACGAAATAGACCGTGGAGCACTCAGTCACCCTAGGAAACACATTGACACGTCCACAATAGTGCGCATGGACTGCAGTCCGCCTGTCAGCTGTTCGATCAGTTTCTCCCTGTCAGCATTGGGCCAGTGATCTAGATTGTGTAGAATGACCCGTTCCTCCGGAGTCCGGAGATCAGGGACACGCTTCACCATCCAGTAGAGAGGCTTCCTGTTGTCGGATGACCAGTCGAAGTGGAATACAAAGTCGTCCGTCTCACATATAACATCTCCTTTGCTGTCATCGGGATTGATAACGACTCTGTGAAACTCACGATTTCTTCGTTTGTCTCTGATTTTCCTTTGTAAGGGCACATCTGTCAGTGTTGCAATATAGTCCATGATAATGTTAATATTGTAGCCTTCTGCCATTGCGTTCATTATGACACTATCAGTCTTACTGCCACACGGATCGGGTACTGTACTGTTGTGGGGTGCACTTGCACCTGCTGGGAGGTCAATGCTGCACGGATTTTCCGGCACGGTAGCTGTACCCAACACACCGTCACCAGGCAGTAAGGGGCATGATGCACGTGAACGCACTGAGCGATCTGCTGGCGTGTAGTTGACGTGTTGTGGCGTGTCGGTTTCAGCTGTTATTGTTTCAGTTGATGGTGTTGCCATAAATAAAGAAAGCAAATGTTCATGTTCGTTTTCACTTGCCTCAGTCTCTTGTTGTCCTCTCCTCTTTTCCTCTGCCCTTTGTCTGTCACGGCGAAGCTCACTGGGCGACTTTCTCCTGTAGTAGCTGTTGGCGGGTCGGTGTGGATGAGCCATGTTGTCCGGTGGCTGGCCGGTCGTCAGTCTCAACACGACGACCGTAACGTTGTTTTCCCCGGCCACTTTCCACGATGTTAGATGGCTATTTTGCAGCAGGGCCTCTAGTGTGGCTTCCAGTGTTGGCGGTAGACCGGCAACAGGCATTTTGTCCGAGTAATTTGTGAAAAAAATGGTACTCGAAGACGGAGGCAATATTTTGCTGCTGACTCGGCGTAAGGGGAAGCGCCGGTTCTTGTAGAGAAGGCGTAGTAATTGTCAACAAACTTGACCTTGAGGGATGCGCACATTTCCCTCAGGCAGAGGTTGATGTCAGTGATACATGGGTCTGGCTGCTGACGCTGGTTGTTCGTGGGCAGGATGGAAGACATGGAGATTTCTGCCTTGGGGAAGACTCGTCTGGCAGCAGAAATCACATCCTTCCAGCCCTTCTTGCCGATGACGAACCCACGCTTACAGTCGTTGATGCCAACGTATATGACGATTGTGCTGACTGTATTCGTGGGTTCGGCATCATGAAGGCGCTGTAGAATGACGGCTCTGTCGAGGCCCGACACTGACACGATCTGTGCCTTGTCAGTGCCAGTGACGGACATCAGCTTTCCGTGCAGACCGCGTAGGACAGTCACCTAAAAGCAGCGTCTGGGTGACAGGCTTTAGCTCTGGAATCCCAGTACGGTCGGTGGGTTTGTCAGAGCCTAGAGAGGGTCGGGGTGTTGGTACCGGCTCCTTGTGCTCGGGCGTTTGCCGGATAGCAGTGTTGTCGTGAGCTGAATGAGAGAGAGAGAGAGAGAGAGAGAGAGAGAGAGAGAGAGAGAGAGAGAGAGAGAGAGAGAGAGAGAGAGAGAGAGAGAGAGAGAGAGAGAGAGAGAGAGAGAGAGAGAAATTATACTAGGACACACAATTGAAAAATAGGCATCGAGAGTTGGGAATAATGATAGAAAAAGTTCAAAAACTATCATCAACTTTTCCCCCACAATGATCACCCCCCCCCCCCTCATCCATCGACTGATCCAGACAATCTGCATATACATCCACGTCACCCCTTTTCTCCAAAACGCAGCAAACTGACAAAACGTAGTCCGATTTCTGTACATGTACATAGATAAGCCATTGGCGGCTATGCAACATCTGCTCTATGCTTGATAATATGTTTAGCAACGACTTGATAATCAAACGCATCATCCGCATCTCCACTGACGAGCATAACAACATGATTCCAAAAATGCCGCATTTCTTCTCCCCGCCAGTATACAAGAGCCTTAAATTAACCCCTTCAGAGCCAGCGGACGCAGCCTGTGTTTCTGCAATCGTCGTTAACCCATTCAGCCCTGACGCACTACAGCAGGGGATGGGTCGGCCATGATCATTCAAGGGCAGTGCCTGTCGGCGCCAAGCTAATCTGGCACTGCCCTTGAATGATATGGTCGATCCATCTCCCGCAACAGGTGCACAGTCGTTACTGATGACGCCTCCCAAAATTCGGGAAATACGCGCGCCGGGCTGAATGAGATAAATCAGCACAAACAGCCCTGCCTGTCCCAGGAACATGGATTTCAAGTGTGTCAACAAGAGGCATAGATCCTCATGAGCCCCCGCAACTGCGAGAGACTCATGAGGATGTATACCTCTCGCAATTAGCAGACATGAACAGGGTAAGCGATCTTTTCCATGTCTAGTTTTGTTAACATTGCCGATACCAGGGGTTATCAATGGTGCCTTGCCTCATCTAAGACTATTCCGCCCTTCTTTTCACAATGTATATGAGTATACGTACAGAGGAGAAGAAGCGGAGAAATGTCCCTCATGTAACGTCATTCAAACGTTATAAGTTAAGTTAGACCTTTGTCAAGCATTATTGTAGGACATACGGTATTATTGTAGGACATACGGTATTACAAACAATGAACTCTTTATTGTAGGACATACGGTATTACAAACAATGAACTCTTGATTGCCTGGATGTTATTGCCTGTAGCGAGTCCCTATAAGTACAACCTAGTGTAAAACATTATAAAAAAAAAACATATGAAAACAATGAAAAGAAAATGACAGCATGGAACACTTATAAACGAACGACAGTTATATTGAAAGCAATGTGTAACAAAATAAATGCAATCTTTAAAATGTACATACACGCTTTCTGGGTTGCATTGCTTGGTTTGAAAACGAGGAGTGTAAATATCGAGCAATGTCAGTGAATATCGAGCAATGCAGAAGGACTTTTAACCCCTTAGTTGCCAGGACAAGGCCAGAGTCACCCAGCAGCCAGAGACATAAACCCTCATCAGCCCCCGCAGTCGCACTAACTTACCGCAGTCGCGGGGGCTCATGAGGATCTATGTCTCTATTTAGTCCCATGTTTTATAAACTTATTTTGGGTCGCACTTATCCCATTCAGCCCTGACGCACTACTGCGGGAGATGGGTCGACCATGATAATTCAAGGGTAGTGCCAGATTAGCTTGGCGCCTGTCGGTGCCAAGCTAATCTGGCACTGACCTTGAATTATCAAGGTCGATCCACCTCCTGCAACTGGTGCATAGTCATTAGATGACGCCTCCAAAATTTAGGAAATACATGCGTCGGGCTGAATGAGTTAACGTGTGTTCTTCACGCAAATGTCGGTTAACGTGCCGTGGTTTCAGACACGAAATTCGTGATCACTAACAGCAAGCGGTTAAACTGTACACACCAGTTGTCATGTTTGAATTGCTTGTTTTCAACAAAGAACCGAGAAACTTCTAGCATCAAAGAGCCAAGTACACGACCTCGCGGTCTATTTCTGTCTGTATGTCAAAATCCAAATAAAAATGGTGACTGCCAAGCGTGTCAAATTTAAATAAATTAAATAATAAAACATCCAACGAAGAAACACGGACAGGACAGCGCACGTGTGTTGTAACTGTCTTTCCTAAGCCTGTCTCTG
>BTPG01000001.1:272445903-272466903 GCA_036245525.1 Semisulcospira habei
CCCCGTAATACAGGGGCCATGGATACTGCTTGTTGTGTTCTGGCACTAAAGGGGCAAAACTTTGATAATACTTTAGTCCTACTCACTGGGCATGTGCAATGTTACAGGGGACCAGAAGTCAACACAAATAGAGAGATTTTGTTGCAAAAACACAACATATTCAGTTAGCAGAAGGAATTTTTGAAATTGGTGTTGGTTAGTTTCAACACTGAGCAGGCAACTCAGGCCATCTTTCTATATTAAAATCAGAGCAGTAGCTCAGGCACAATAGAGTATTGAAAAAAAAAAGCATTTGTGGTGTCATTATTTTATCACAATACTAGGATATAGTACAGAAAATAAATAACATCACAAATACTTTTTTTCAATACTGTTGTGGCTGACCAACTACTCTTTAATAAAAAAGAAAAATTAAAAAAATTCTGATAGCTGATTCTGCTGTGTTGGATACAAAATACTTGAAAGGATTATATTGTTGACTTCAGGTCCTCTTTAAACAAGTCTTGCATATACTATGGATGATTGTGTAATATACGTGTATTTGATGGTGTATAAATGGCTGCATTATATATGTGTGAAGCACAAGTGTGTGCTGGTCTGTAATTTTCAGCCACAAGGTCCAAAATCACAGACCAGCAACACATTTGCATTAGGGCTAGAGTGGTATTCTTGGCGTATTGATATATCATGATAGTCGCTAGCTAATAGTGTGTGTCGATAGTAAGCCTTACTGTGGATACGCTGACGATAGTTGAGTGAAGTTAAGTTGTTTTTTTGTTGTTGGCAAAAATGATCCAGCACAGTCAGTTAATAACTTCCCATAACTGTAAATACATTCACATCGGGAATATCTAAATCTATTTTCCAAGCACTTTATTCAAGCACTAATTCACTTTTGTACTTCGTGGACTGTACAGAGTGGATGACTGACAAGATACATGCATGTAGTCACAGTGGATACACTTACCATTTTGGATCTGTCGATAGTATCATGACAGTTGGTCCTGATAAGAAAGCATATCGATATGCACAACTGATATTGATACCCAGCCCTAATTTACATATGGTGATGAGCATTATCTGCACAAGCTATATTGGTAGACTGTACATTGATTCGATGAGGTTGTTGATAGTCACATTCATTCAGTCCTCTCTGCGCCGTCTGGTGCTTGAGGCGACGGCAAGGGAGCGCCACTTTTGTCTGTCAGCTGCTATTTTGGGTGCTGTTTGCAGAGTAAGGCCTCTGTTCTTGAGCTCTCGCTCCACGGTTCGGCGCCACGTCTCCTTTGGTCGCCCACGGTTTCTCTTCCCCTGTGGTGTCCATCTCAGTGCCACCCTTGGTAATGAGTCAGGTGACATTCTGCAAACGTGGCCTAGCCATCTCCATCTCCGTGTGGCGATGGTTTCAGCGATGCTGTCTGCGCCTGCTCTCTTCCGTAGTTCCTCGTTTGTAATCATGTTTGGCCAGAAGACCTTCATGATCCGTCGCAGGCACTTGTTCTGGAAGACATCCAGCTTGCGTTCCGTAGCGGTAGTGGATTTCCAGCATTCTGACCCATATAGAAGGACACTCAGCACGTTGCTCTTAAAAATACGGGGCTTGGTGTGGATGCTCAGGCTTGTGGTCCTCCAGATGGGTTTCAGCATTGCGAAGGCTTGGTTGGCTTTGCTGATTCTTGTGGTGATCTCCCTTGTGCAGTCTCCATCTGTGGTAACCTTGCTGCCCAGGTACGTGAACTCGTCCACCTCTTGCAGAGGTTGGTCATTGATGGTGATTGGGTCGCCCACTATGGTGTTCTTCCTCATGACTTGAGTCTTCCTAATGTTGACCCCGAGACCTATGGAGCTTGCTGACTGTGTCAACTGTTGTGTCTTCTGTTGCATGTCCTGGTTTCTGCTTGCCAGCAGCCCGATATCATCGGCGTAGTCGAGGTCATCCAGCATTGAGGTCAGCGTCCACTGAATTCCCTGCCTCCTTCCCTCTGTGGTGCGGCGCATGATCCAATCAATTGCCATTGAGAATAGGATTGGCGAAAGAATACATCCTTGTTTCACTCCGGTTTCCACCTTAAACGGTTCGGTGAGCTGGTTGTTGTGGACGACTCTGCACTCAAAATTCTTGTACAGGGACCTGATGACGTTGACAAGTTTCTGGGGGATTCCATAGTATCGCAGGATTTTCCAAAGGGAGTCTCGATGCAGACTGTCGAAGGCCTTCTCAAAGTCTACAAAGACCACATAGAGGGATCCATTCCATTCGTTAGACTGCTCAAGGATCTGTCTCAGTACGAAAATATGGTCAATGCAGGACTTGCCTTTCCTAAAACCTGCCTGCTCCCGGCGAAGGATGCCATTCACTGCTGTCGTAATGCGTTCAAGGAGAATGCGGCTGAAGATCTTGCTGGTGAGGGATAGTAAGGTGATGCCTCGCCAGTTGTTACAGTTCCCCAGGTCTCCTTTCTTCGGAAGTTTGACGATGGTGCCGGTCTTCCAATCGCTCGGCGCTTCCTCAGTGTCCCAGATCTTTTGAAAAATCTGACAAAGAAGCTGCGGCGTTACCGTATCTTCTACTTTCAGCATCTCGGGGCACACTCCGTCATCGCCAGGTGCCTTCCCGTTCTTCAGCTTTTGAATGGCCTGCTTGACTTCCGCAATAGTAATGTTGCCGAGGTTAATGTCCAGGTCCTCCTCCGCTTCAGGAATGTCAGTGAGGGTTGGTGGGTCTGAGCGGTTCAGGATGGACTCGAAGTGTTGCTTCCATCTCTTCAGCTTCTCTTCCTCTACTGTGACATGAGTTCCATCTTCAGCTCTCACTGGAAGGTCGTGGTGTTGCCCGTAATCGCCCTTCAGCTTCTTGGTGTTCTGGTACACTGTCTTCATGTCTCTCTGTTTTGCAGCTGCCTCCGCTTCTTCTGCCAGCCTTTCTGTGTACATTCTCTTGTCTCTTCTCGCTGATGTCTTCACCGCTTGATCTTTCTCTCTGTATTCTCTTGATATTCTTTCCTTCAGTCTTGGTGATTTGGTATCCAAAAGTTTCTTCTTGATCTGTCTTCTCTCTTCTATGCGAGATCCACTCTGTCTTCCTGCTCTTTCTGTATCCTAAAACTTCCCCTCCTGTTTCCTTCATGGCTCTGTTGAAATCTTCAATAGTCAGCGCTGTCTCATCTTCCAAAACACTAAATCTATTCCTGAGGGCCAACCTAAACTCTTCTTTCACTTTTGGGTCTTTCAACTTGGCCACGTCGTAGCGCTGATTTCTGGTGTCTCCTATCTTTATTTTCCTAAGCTTCAATGTCACCTTCCCCACCAGAAGACTATGGTCGCTGCCAATGTCAGCATGTCGCATCACTCGCACATCCTGCAGAGAGTGCCTCCAGCGACCATTAATGATGATGTGGTCGATCTGGTTCTGGGTCTTGCCGTCTGGTGATTTCCATGTGAGTTTGTGGATCTCCCTATGCGCAAACAGGGTCCCTCCTATGACTAAGTCATTCTCCTCGCAGAAATTGACCAGCCTCTCCCCGTTGTCGTTGATCACACCCGCTCCATGTCGTCCCATGGTCCTCTTTCTGTCTTCATTGTCGCAGCCGACCTTAGCGTTGAAGTCACCGATCAGCATCAGCACGTCATGTCGAGGGATGTCTTCCAAAACAGCTTGGAGGGCGTCGTAGAATGCATCCTTATCCTCTTCTTCCGCGTCGTCTATCGGTGCGTAGCCCACAACAATAGACAGCTTTGCGTATTTGGAATTCATCCTGACGTACAGCAGGCGCTCGTTCACAGGTTTCCACTGCAGAACGGTGTTGGCCTTGCTCTTATTGATGATGACAGCAACTCCTTCTCGGTGTTCGTTGTCTGTTCTTCCAGACCAGATGATGACTTCTCCGGAGCTCAACCTCTGTCTGCCAGCACCAGTCCATCTTGCTTCTGTTACTCCCATGAGGGTTAGTTTGTTGCGGTTCAGTTCACTTACTGCTTGCGCCAGCTTTCCAGTCTGGTAGAGCGTTCGCACGTTCCAGCATCCAATTCTGATCCATCGTTTTGGCGTCAGGAGTTCCGCTATCGGGGTGGAGACGTCCTTGCGGCTTTGGTCCCCATCCGTCATAAGTCCAGTTTCCTGGTCTGCTTCGCTCCCAGCGCCGGTTGTCGCTTTTTCCCTTGTTGTCGTTTCCGTAGCAAGTTTCTTTTTACAGGGTGGAGTCGCTAGCCCCACGCCTAACCCTCCTCCTTTATCCTGACTTGGGACAGGCAGTTAAGCCCCCAAAGGGGCCTCCCTGGTGGAGTTGTTGATAGTCACAGTAGATGAGATTTTGAAGCATGTAAATCATTGTACGCTATAGAGGTATTGGATATTGTTTCATGCATCTGCAATTGTATATTAACCCTTTTAGCCCCAAAACCCCACAGCAGGAAATTGATTGACCATGATAATTCAAGGGTAGTGCCAGATTACCTTGGCGCCTGAAGGCGCCAAGCTAATCTGGCACTACCCTTGAATTGTCATGGTCAGTCCACCTGCAACTGGTACATGGTCATTAAGTAACACTTCCAAAATGTGGAAAACGCACCTGTGGGGCTAAAAGGGTTAAAAAGAATACAGCTTCATCAACCCACTGAGCAAAGGTCATTGAACTAATGTCGGCTGCAGCGGGCTCGAGCATGACTGAGTGGGCCTACTGCGGCCAGTGTCAGCCTGAGGGTCTTTTGCTTACTCGGTTGATAAATCTGTATGACTTTGATTGTGACTTATTCATGTACTTACATCTAACTAGTCCTTTACTTGTTTTGTTTGTGCTCAGTTTGATTCCATATATTTCACTACACCCATCATTATATTTCAGTACGTTTAACCCTTTTAGCCCCAAGGTCCCACTTCTCTTCAATTTTGGAGGTGTTGCCTAACGACTATGTACCAGTTGTAGGAGATGGATTGATCATGATCATTCAAGGGTAGTGCCAGATGAGCTTGGCGCCTTCAGGCGCCAAGCTCATCTGGCACTACCCTTGAATGATCATGATCAATCCATCTCCTGCTGCAAGGTCCCAGGGCTAAAAAGGTTAACAAAAGTTTTGTTCCACTCATTTGACCCCATGGCCACATTTCCAAAATGATGGAGGTGTTACATTACAGGTGTGTACCAGTTGCAGGAGATGAATCAAGCATGATAATTCAAGGGTATAGTGTTAGGCGCCAAGCTCATCTGACACTACCTTTGTGTTATCATAGTCAGTCCACCTCTTTCTGTAGGGCATTGGGCTAAATGAGTTCATGTTATTTCTTTTGAGGATCAGTTTGTTTTCATTAGTTGATTTCACACACATGCAATGGTTCAGCGGTCACCACAAAAATCCGGGCTGGGCTTGATATCGTGTTCATGGTCATGTTGTATGGCTGGTTGCTTTTGTGTGTGACCAATTATTACTGAAAGGAACCATGTGACATGAACCCATTCGAGGCTTGCAGCATTTGGGTATGTGGCTTAACCCATTAAATCGTGATGTTGACTTTTTTTTTAACATTTTGTGTGTTGTCTTATGAAGACTTCATTACAGGAGATAGATAACCATTTTAGTTGACGGGTGGTGTCAGAATAGCTTGGCGTCTCTGGTGCCAAGCTATTCTGGCACTACCCTTCAACTATCATAGGCTAATTTCTTTCATGCAAAAGTGTATCAAGATGGAACGGGTTAATGCCGCGTATCTGGATGTGGCATGTCTCAAAGGAGTTATTGGTTTCATGAGCTTTCCAAATGTTCTCATGTGTTTGTCAGTATGCGTGATTTGAAACAGAAAAGTTTAGCTTGAAACAATGGTTACACATGCTAATTAACTCCCTTGTTCATGCAGTCACTGGTTCTGCAAAGGTTAACCCCTTCACGGAGAGTGGACGCAGGTTGTTTTTGAAATCGTTGCAAACTCAGTGTCAAAGATTCCCAGCCATCAGAGACAGATGGGTATCCTCAAAATGTTGTTAGAAAGAGGCACAGATCCTCATGCCCCCTGCATCTGCATGGGGCTCATGAGGATCTTTGTCTCTTGCAGTTGGGTGGTTCAGTTCAGTTTTTCTCATCAGTGAAGGGGTTAATACTTGTGTATGTCACTGTGTACAGTGTGTGCAATTTTATTTTTGTTGTTGTGTCTGCCCTCAAGCGGCAAGTGCTTGTTCCATATGGTATGTTCATTTGTCACAATAAAGTGAAGTAGGAGGTAATCGTATTGCTGGTGGTTTGGTACATGTGTATGGCAGTGGGAGAGAATATACCGTTTTTTCATGTAGCTGTTCTAGCAGTTTCTTCACGTAGCAGATATCAATTCACATGAGCCAGTGTGGGCTAAAAGAATTGATCACGCACACACACACACACACACACACACACACACACACACACACACACACAGGGAGACGCAACCATCAGAGTGGGTTACCTAGCATTTCATGTGAAAATGGGTTCCCATATTTCTATTTATTCTAGGGCTCTGGAATTGATGCCAATGTTTAGAACTCACATTATAACTAAGCTCTATAACTTAAAATAAAATAGACATTTTCTAGAAACAGAGCCACTAGATGCCGAAAAAATGGGTTTCTGCCAATAAAGTGGGTGGGTGTCTCTCTCACACAAATGAAACTGGCATTACAGTCAAAATGGGTGTCTTCACAACAGTAGGCGTCTGTAATAAGGTCAAGTTCATGGAATACAGTGGAGTCCAGTTAACACGAACTCGCTTAACACGAATTTCCGGTTAACACGAAACGTTTTTGCATTCCCGGCCAACGGCCTTCTTATTCTGTATTAAAATTCCACTGATAACACGAAATGCTTAACACAAAATTTCGCTTAACACGAAGCTGTTTTCGGTTCCCAACCAGAGCAATTTCACTATTATTCACCTGTTTAACACGAACACAGATTCCATTCACCGAAAACCAAATTCACGTGTCGCTCTCGCGCTGTGGAGTACACATAACAGATCAGAGCGAACTTTAGTCTGTGATTGGCTGAATAGCCTTCGGCTGTTGTAATCCGTCTTCTCATTGGCTAGCACTTCTGAACTGTATTCATGTTGTATCATTCGTGTACCAACACAAACCTTTTACCGATGCGGGATTGTAATTCAGCCTGTGTTGCTTTTACCTGATGGATTGTAACTTACTATGGATTTTACCTGATGGATTTTACATTAAATATGTGAGCTGAACACGTTTCCTTGTGTTTTCCTAGCGAGCTGAAGGTATGCACATCAAAGTACGATAATGTGCACTTTTAACCTCGTATTCATTCATGCACGCATCTCTTACACACTTTTTTTTTTGCCGGGAGGGCCGTGATCAATTTTGAGGCCATATCGGTTAACACGAAATACGGTTAACACGAAGTGATTTTCCGTGTCCCCAGAAATTCGTGTTAAGCGGACTCCACTGTACTTCTTTTTCACATTAATTTTTTTTTCCCAACTTAAATGTGTATGTGTGCTTTAACATTCTTTACATAGTATGGTGCAAAATTCAATAAACACTGGCCCGAAACCTTTCGATTATGATTTTTACAGAGGAAATCGTTTAAACATTGCTGCGTTTTGTCCTTTTGAAGCAAAACAGTTTATCATGGCATTGATGTGAGAATCAACATAATGTATTCTGGAAATTAAAGGACTTTTTTTGTGCGTTTTGGGGTACTCTGGAGTTTCAGACAAACAGCAACAGAGCATTTTGAATATTAACCCTTATCATTCGGAATACACCAGTGTGTGCAACTAGTGTAACTGAAATAGTCCAAGGGTTAGTGCCAGAATAGCTTGGTGCCTCTAGGCGCCAAGCTATTGTGGCACCACCCTTGAACTAAAGCCATTGGTCTATGTCCTCATCTGTAAGTACTGTAATGTAGCTTGCATAGAATTATGGCAGTGAACAGATTTGAAGCTATTAGCCTCAGTATGACTATGATGTGGGTCAAAAAGTGTGGAAAAATATCAAAGATAGAAAAAGACCCAGACGAAGAAACGAACACTTAACTTATTCTACCCCAGCAAAATTTAAGATCCACCACGATAGTTCAAGGGTGATGCCAGAATAGCTTGGCGCCTATGGGCACCAAGCTATTCTAGCATCACCCTTGAACTATCGTGGTGGATCTGTGTCCTGCACTGCAACGCAGTCTTCTGAAGACGCCTTCAACATTTGGGCTTAACTTATTCTACCCCAGACACACCACAGCAAAATAAAGATCCACCATGATAGTTCAAGGGTGATGCCAGAATAGCTTGGTGCCTATGGGCGCCAAGCTATTCTGGCATCACCCTTGAACCATCATGGTGGATCCGTGTCCTGCACTGCAACGCAGTCTTCTGAAGACGACTTCAACATTGGGCTCAACTTATTCTACCCCAGACACACCACAGCAAAATAAAGATCCACCATGATAGTTCAAGGGTGATGCCAGAATAGCTTGGCGCCTATGGGCGCCAAGCTATTCTGGCATCACCCTTGAACTATCATGGTGGATCTGTGTCCTGCACTGCAACGCAGTCTTCTGAAGACGACGTCAACATTTGGGGATTCCGATCTTGGGGTAGAACGAGTTAAAATGACAGAACAGAACACTGACATTAATTAACTAACTGACAACATAAGAAATCACTTGAAACTTCAGCCTTTATTTAACGTCTTTCGTCTCCAACAAACAACCAGCCATTCTTTCATTTGCAAAATGGTATGGCAGTACAACCAACCATTCTTTCATTTGCAGAGTTTTTAAAATGGCATGCAGTATATTACAAAATGATCCGCCCCCCCCCCCCCCCCCCCCCCAATAACACTCTTGTAATCAATTTTTACATTGTCAATGGTTTTCTTATCTTATTATATTGTCTTTTGTCCCCAGCCGGCTGTTTCGTTTTGCAAATCCAAAGGTTATACAGTATACAAAATGTGACCCTTTCTCACGAAACCAGTCTTAACTCGCAGCGAGCCAATCAGCACTACACGCAATAATATGTGGTGGGGGGTCAATCTGGGGCATTTTCACTTTTTGGGAGAAATGTATTCTACATAAACCAAAGTATCGTATGGTTAAAATCTTTATCATGAAAAATGCCATTAAATAGGTAAAAAATGATTTTAAAAGTCTGCCCTTGGCCCCAATTATGCTGCACACAGAAACTTCACAGGCTGTTTTCTCAAAATGGCCGCCGGAGGCTTTAACAACTTTAAACACTTAAGAACAGCTTTTACAATTTTTGCACTACAGCATACAGTCATATATCACAGTAATCAGCAAACACTGTAGTTTTCATAAATGCATATATGTCAAAACATCCAAAATGCGAGTTCTTAAGACTGATTTTGTGAGAGAGAGGGTCACAAATGATCCAGGCGTCCATCAGATAAAAAAAAAAAAAAAAAAAAAAAAGCAGGCTATACATGCTGAAACCACCCCAATAATAACACTGATGTAATAAATCTGTATGAAATCGAAAATGCTGCGAGTGGCGGCTCAATTCATTTCTTTTGTAACTTTTTCAGTCTGTTGCGGACGTAATCCTTAATGTTTGTCCAGCGCCTATGTCTAAGTGCAGGTTCCAGCGCCATTGCATACTGTATCTCGGCCTTTCCAGGAAGTTTGTTCATGACGAGGTGTGTCTTGAAACAAGTTTGAACAGCTTTCTCTTCAGCTTCCCCCCATGGTTTCCTTGTAAATCTAGCTTTCTTTCGAACAGGAGCTGACGCAGTACTGTCATCATCAAAACTATCTAGATTGTCATCAGGCTCTGGACGTCTTTTCTCCGTCATGCTCATCGATTCCTGTGTTGCTGACTTGCTACTTGCTTCATTCACAGGTGCTGTTTCCCCCGAGACCTCTCTGCCAGTTTCTGATGCGTCTTCATTGTCAAAGTCAATCTCTTCATCATCGCCCAGCTCAGCTCTAATGCAACTCTCAAAATCTGTCATCCCATTGTTAACTGACAGAAGAATCTTTGCCACTTTTGCCTTTTGAAGGACGTCTTGAGGTTGGCGGTAGATATGGCGATGTATCCGAATATCATGGCCAAGGAAATCTGCCAGCTGATCCTGGTCTAACTCCGAGATGGCCATTGACTGAGCCAAAGTTGCAACCTGCTTCCGCAACTGAGTAAATGTGAACATGGCTGGGTATGACACCCCTGCTTCTAGGGCATGGGCCTTCAGAACATCATGGCCTCTGTAAGGCCTCTGACCAGAAGGTGTGGCAAAGATGTACTGGGAATCAGCGAGAGCTGGCACCGATTGCCTCATTTGAAGGATTCTGTCCACAGTTGTCATCATCTTCTTCGTCAGCAAAACGGGAACACTCCTATTAAACTTGCCTCTGATTTCCACTCGCTGAAAATGATTCACCATTTTCTTCTCAACCTCTGTGAGACCTTTCAAGATATCTTGATTGGTGATCGATCCAATCTTAGCATTCTGGAAGTCTGACACCTTCATTCTCTGAACTTCTCCCCCTCGTTTTCGGTTGAAAAGTGATACAGCACAAAGAGTTGCTTTAACCACTGTCGGATAATCTTCCGAAACCATCCTTGTCTCAAGAAGCTGTTGGACCTTCCTCACATCTTCACATGATGGGATCAGCTTGGGTTTGTTCATGGTCATTTTCCCGACCGACTGGGCTGCTGTAGCGGACACACAATCATACCAGTCCCCGTTGAAGACAGAGTCAAACCGCTGCGCCTCAGAGAGCTCCTGTCGCCACCTGTCGTCTGAACCCTGTCCAAGCTGTTTGGATGCCTGTGACTGTTTGATCTGTGAACACTTTTTCAAAGCATGGCCTATGCGCATTGCGAGATTGCCTTTTTTGAACTGATGTGTGTCCTCATCAAAATCTGCTAGCTCTTTTACAGCCAGGACAACATGATCAAAGCTAGCTGAATTGATCACAGCATTTAAACTTGCGATTTTCATTTCTGACCTCACTCTGATAATCTTTAACAGTCTCCCTAACTCCCGCATCCTGGAGCTGATTTGTCCAGCCGTGTGTTCTTCAATGTCCCTGCGGTCAAATAATCTCTTTCCATACTCAAGAAGCAAGGGGTCAGTTCTGATGAGACGGCTTATCTCATCATCTCTCTGGGTAGCTGTCACGTAACGGATGTGACATGTTGTTTTATTTTTTTCGCCAAGTCGTTTTTTTGTTAATAAATGTAGATCGCCGAATTCTGTAAATAGCCTTAGTTTAGGGAAGTTAATAAATGTAGTGTGAGCGTAATCGTAAAGCCCGTGCAGCAAGCTTAGCAGTGAGCGAGTACAGCGGTTGCACGCTTTAGCCAAGTAGCTTTAACCGAACAGTGTTCAGAAGTAAAGTTAAACTGCAAGGTAGCAGAAGGATATTACAGTCAGTCAGCGCAGTTAGCCAGCGAAGTGAGAGTCTGGGTCAGGGTGCGGCCTCGTTTGGAGCCCTTGACAAGCTGTGTGAGGGTTGTTTTACCCTCCCTGCAAGACCACGGCCAGTGTTCCTGGGTGTGGGTGTCCCGAGAGACTTGTGACCATGGCTGCTACTCACCAGAAGACCCCTCCGGTTCGTCTTCGTCTTGTTTTGTCTCGTCCTGCCGGAGGACTCACCAGTGACAGGTAAATTCATGCCATTTTCCTCAGTTAGCTGCTGTGCTCTCGGGTGTGTGAATGTGTATATAGGTGCGGAAGGGTATGTTCGTCTAGTTTTTTAGTGATGTTTTAATTGAGTCTTTAACATGGTTTTTAGGTTGGGTTGTAATGTGGTGGGTGTCGAATTTAGTTGTTTATGTTCGGCTGTCGCCGAGTGAGTATATTTAAAGGGCCATGTTGTAAAATGAATTAAAGTGGGTATCCTTTCAAATATATTGATATTAAGTCCCAGATGTAATGTAATAAGATTGTCACTTTGGGCGGTTGCTGGTGATTATTTCATATCTTTGTATGTACATCTGGATATTTTGATAATGTTGGTTTTAACAGTGGCAATGTTATTATACAAAAGTGGTTGTGCTAGCTTAATGTTAATGTAATAGAATAGTGCAGACCTGGTGAATGTTGAATGTACATAGGAAGCTTTCATATCCATGATTGTATATTTAATATGGCCAAGGCAGGTCTTAGGGTGAGACGAGACACAGCTCACGTGGTTTGTGAGTAGGTGCGGGTCAAATAGGCCAGAATTAACTGTGTTGGCACTTTGACTGACAATGCGCCCTTTTCCAGTGCAATGACTTCGAAGATTTTGTTCTTCGATCTCATCATCCACGACCAACGGTGACGCATCATCGGGAGTCGGAACGCCTTCGCTAGCCGGTCCTGTTGGACAAGTACGTTGGGCTACAGCAGGCTGATTCTATGTTCTGAGCGTCGGTCACAGGCGTGCGTGGGCAAGCGCGGCTACGGTGCTCTGTGGTGCAGGGGTAGTACTCGTACGTTATGAGCCACCCTGTCTAGTGTGGGACAGAGGACACTGTACAGAGACAAAGTTACCCGCCTTGTATAGCCGTTGGCCATATTAGTCATTATCACCTGTTAGTCATGTTCACCTGTCAGTCATGTTCACCTGTTAGTCATTTTCGTCTGTTAGTCATATTCACCTGTTAGTCATATTCACCTGTTAGTCATTTTCACTTGTTAGTCATTTTTTATATGTTAATCCTTTTTATGTGTTAATACGTTATGAGTGCATGTGTGGGTATGTGTGAGTGTGTGGGGCGTTAGTGGGTTGGGGTGGGGGTTAGAGTAAGGGTAGGTAATAAAGGATTTGTTTGTTGTTTATCACTGGCGTTGCGTTATTTATTTAGAGTGGGTGGGTTTTCTCGAGTGTCTGCACTCATATTGTCCACGGCGCCCTGACTCCGTCAGGCGTGTCGTGACATATTTGGTGGCAGCGGTGGGATAAGGATTAGGGGGAGGTAACGGATTAGGTAGATTAGGGTATTTTTGTGCGCCAGTGACCGTGTGTTCGTGTTGTGGTACGAGTAAGATTTAGCGGGCGGTTGGCGGGAGTGGGGGCGTATTGCGCCAGGGGCCACGGCCAGAGAGTGCAGTGCGCATAAACGAGGGGTGGCATGAGTGGTTGCCTCTCATTACTCAGGTACCGAGTGGTGAGGACCCTTCGGCTCTTGTCACTGTCTAGTCCTTATTCGTTGTTTGTATTCTGTGTATTTATTTGTTTTGTTTTTTCTTTGTCAGGGGTCCTGCTGGGGAGCAGTTGTCGTCGCTGCCTCCGTGACACCCACATCAGGATGCCCCCTAAACGGGATACCAGGGCCACCCGTGCCACGTCGGGGCACGACCCTGAGTCCGAGGGTGGTGGTGCAGGGGATGAGGGTCCAGGAGAGAGAGGAGCCACTTTGGCCACTCCCTCTCGGAAGGAAACGGTGGTGAGTACCCTTACCCGTACTCTCACTGCAGCAGGACTGACACCCAGTAGGGATCAGGAAAGTAAAGAGGGGTTAGGGGTGATAGTAAACCCATATGAGCAGTATAAAGTGCTAGGAGAGGGCCTAGGACTTAGTGGGGGAGCTCTAACCCAGTTCATCCTGTCCGAAGTTAGGAGAGAGGAAGAAAAACGGGAACGTGACCTAGAGCGTAGGGCGTTAGAGAGGCAGCTCCAGATGGACCGTGAGGCGGTAGAGAGACGGCTCCAGATGGACCGCGAGGCAGTAGAGAAGCAGCGTCAGATGGACCGTGAGGCAGCAGAGCAAGCTAGGCGGGATGACTTAGCATTGACCGAACGTAAGCTAGCTGCCGCGGAACAAGCACGGAGAGAGGAGCTAGCTGCCGCGGAACAAGCACGGAAAGAAGAGCTCGTCGCGGCCGAAACGCGGCTTAGATTACAGTTAGCAGCATCGGAAAAGAAGTCAGTTACGGAGTCTAGTCAGCATTACTCGCTCAAGATGCGCCCGTTAGAGGATAAGGAAGATGTGGAATCTTACCTTCAGCTCTTTGAGAGAGTAGCTGAAACCCAGGGGTGGCCGAAAGAGGTATGGGGGATCAGGTTAGCACCTCTATTGCAGGGGGAGGCCCGTGATGCATACCTTAGGCTGACCGTAGAGCAAGGGAAAGATTTTGAGGTGGTGAGGGAGACCTTATTGAGAAGATTCAGGCGTGACGCTGAATATTACAGACGCCAGTTTCGCGAAGCCAAAAAGGAGAGTCTCGAAACGTTTCCCCAGTTGTTCGTTAGGTTAAAGACCTCAGTCAAGCGTTGGTTCACTTTAGCCCATAAGAACATAGAGGACGTAGAACAAGTGCTAGACATGTTTCTGTCTGAGCAACTTTATGCTATTATGAATGCAGACCTGGAAATGTTCGTTAGGGAAAAACGTCCTAGGAATGGTGAAGAGGCCGCGGAGCTAGCGCAGCTCCATATCGACACCAAACGGGCAGTCCATTGGGTGGGGGGCCGATTCGTCCGCCGTTCAAGAAGGACAAAGGGTCGAATAAACCCCCTGAGACCAAAGCAGAACATAGGACAGAACCAGCTAGTTCAGGCAGAGGGACTGGTGAACGGCTGTGTTTTAAGTGCAACAAACCAGGGCACGTAGCAAGGAACTGTCAGAGTAAGGCGTCAGTTAACCAAGTCACCATTGCCTCCGAGATAGTAGCCGTAATGACAGAGCCCGTGACCGTAGGGATGCGGACGATCCGGCCCTACGACCCGTGGAGTAAGGGATTAGCCAAGGGAAAGGAAGTTCGTATCATGCGTGATACCGGCGCAGATATGAGTGCGATCGCCGCCAAGTGGATAGAACCCAGGGATCTTACAGGTCGGTTCATAGACGTCAATCCCGTCGACCATACTAAGTCCGATAAGTATCCGACTGCATGGGTTGAAATCGATTCCCCATTCGTGCGAGGGACGATCGAACTTATCGTAATGGAGCGCATGGGACCGGACGTAATCCTAGGGAACTGGGTGACTTTTTCAGATGGGAAACGTAGTCCCGTATCCATCGATGCCAGTGAGTGTGCTATGGCAGCAGCGGTCCAAACTCGAGCTCAGGTTCAGAGGGAAAAGGAGGGAGAGAGCGCGCTTAAAGTCGTTAAGCAGGCCGATCTCAATGTGACTCCTGCCCAACTGATAGAGTGGCAGAACCAGGACGAAACTCTAGCTCGCGCTAGGAAGTTGGCCGAAGAGGGCCGAGCAATTCCGTCAGGGAAAAGTCTGATAGAATTTTGCAGGAGGAAGGGAATTCTGTATCGGGTCTATAGCAAAGGGGGCAGCCAAATGTCTCAGTTAGTCGTTCCGAAGCCTTTGAGGGAGACTGTAATGCGTTTAGCGCATGACCCACCGATGGGAGGGCATTTGGGAGGCAAGAGAACCCGGGAACGCATTTGGGGTACTTTCTATTGGCCGGGGCTGTGTGCTCAAGTTCGCAGGTACTGTGAGTCGTGCGAACAATGTCAGAAAGTAGTACCAAGAGGGAGAGTACCACGGGTTCCTATGCAACAGCTTCCGCTAGTAGAAGAACCATTTCAGAGAGTAGCGGTAGACATTGTGGGGCCTATTGCTCCAGCTTCCGACAGAGGAAACCGGTTCATTCTCGTGACCGTCGATTACGCCACTCGATACCCCGAGGCAGTACCTTTAAAGGGGATCGAAGCAGAAAGGGTCGCTGAGGCATTGTTAGAAATCTGGTCTAGGGTGGGGATTCCGAGGGAGGTACTCACCGACCAAGGGTCCCAGTAGGTAGGTCCATCCCTTCAGTAATGGCTGCCATCATACCAAATTTGAACCTAAACTTGCCGATTTTCAACAATGCATATCTGCCTTATTATGCATTTTTATCACCCCCCAAAATAATCCTCAAATACAATCAACCTTTAACATAATGTTTCTTGTGTTTGTTGTGCTGTGAGTAGCATATGTGATGTTTGGGAACGCTTTTCTGCAGCCTATCGCATACGCTCTCAGCGAGCGCCGGTGATTTTTTTCCCCGAGGTCAGGCAAAAGCCGGTAGACAGCAGTGCTCGG
Source organism: Semisulcospira habei (assembly GCA_036245525.1). Classification (NCBI taxonomy): domain Eukaryota; kingdom Metazoa; phylum Mollusca; class Gastropoda; family Semisulcospiridae; genus Semisulcospira; species Semisulcospira habei. The sequence goes on from BTPG01000001.1 coordinate 272,461,876, forward strand.
AAAATCGCGATCATTTTTTATCACAGTAACGCATCGCGCTACAGTTGGTGTTAACGGAAACGGGAATTCCCGTAGAAATAGAATATTTTGGTACCAAATTCGTTTGGAAACTCGTAAGCCTTAAAGTTACAAAATGCAGAAAATCGTAAATGTTTGGAGAAAATCCACTCTCCTGGTGACATATGACAATAAATTTCATTAAATTTGGTACCATTTGAAAGAGAAAATCATGCTCTTTCGCTTAGAATTCGGTTCGAAGTGCAAACGGAAGTTGATCAAAAATGCAGGGGCAAAATGTGGACCCCGTGACGTCATTGTGTATGCATCCGACGGCTGCACACGCATGGCAGTCGAGGCGACCGGAAAATCGACTTGTTCTCGAAGATTTCAGCCAGTCTTTACGAAAGTACAATTGTAAATCAGTCTTTTGATATTAAATTGTTTTTCTGTTGATTTTTAAGGTATAATTTTGGCTGGAAGTATGTTATATTTAAGATGATTTTACTCGATGTGTACGGGACAAAACAAAGCAGTTGCCTCGCCTGATTGCAATCGTAAACTGATTTTCTACTTCGTTTTAAGGGGATAATAATAATATTTTTAAGTGCATATATTTAGAACTATAGCTTTTCGTGATAACAAATTAGACGAACAAGATTTCAAGCTGCAAATATATTGTTTATTCTGTGGTTAAACATCATCACGTTCAGTAACTCGTGGTGGCGTAGCAGACGACGCATTGCCAGGTAGACGTGGATTGATGGCACGGTTTTGTTTACATCCAAGATCTATGGGGTTAATATAAGTGGGCTTGTTTATCCTGTTGTGAGTTACTGAAACCTCATTGATATGCAAATAAGTATGTTACTTGTTAGTATAATTACTATAAATTGAGGCACTCTCTTTACACAGGACAGCTAGTTCCATCTTCTTCAAGAGAGAATGAGAATAGGACCTAAGAAAAGAGGAAAACCACAACAGATACCCAACATAACTGTTGACAATAGGCTGTTCCTTTAGCTCCACTTATTGAAAGAGGAGGGTCACACCTGGGCTAAGATTAGGTCCCTCTTCAATAATATCCTGAATCATCAAGAGCTACCAACACTGCTGGGCAGGGGCGCATGTGGGGAGGCCTATTTGGAGGAGTAGATTTAGCAGAAAGTTTGGCCAGAGAAGCGGAAGAAAAGATGGTTCCAAAACGTGGACGCCAGAACAAATCAGAAGTGCCATCAAGTAGTTGACGTGGTAAAAAAAAAAAAAAACTTGCACGTCAGCTACGAACTCTTTGTCAAAACAACTTGAAACTCTTGTCATGCGCGCGCACACGCCAGCACACGCACGCACACACAAAACACATGCACAAACACTTTGAACAACTGTGAAGGATTTGTTCATAGTAATAAATACTCACTTTCAAATGATGCTTCATGTTCTGCTGTACAATTTGATATAAGAACCATGCTTTTAACTATAGTAGTTGCTGAGATATGGCCATTTTAGTTCAATGCGCATCTCTACCTCAATTCCTTTTGTCAAAATTTTGATTTCTCTCATTTTTGAGGTGATTTTGCAAAGTGACCATGCATTTGTGAAGCCTGAAAAAAAATTAGCTAAGACAACACACTACTTTGACCAGACAGACTAAATTACAGCACTGTGCATTTATAAATGTTGAAGTTATAGTTGGCTGAACTATGGGTTTCCTTCAATTTGCAGAATCTGCCGATTTCCTTAAAAAATCAAACTTATATATCTCGGAAAGTATTTGAGCTACAGACTTGCCATTCGGCATGTATACTCAGTTCGATGTATACTTTCTACTAAATTTGTTAGTTTGAGTTGTATTGTGTTACTTCTTTTTTTTTTTAAATGGGGGTGGACCTACCTAGTCCCAGTTCACCTCACAAGTGATGTCTGAAGTCAACCGTTTGCTGTGCATACAAGGCAAGTGTACTACTCCTTACCATCCGCAGGCAAATGGCCTAGTCGAACGTTTCAACGGTACCTTGGTGTCCATGTTGAAGAAGTTAGCTAGCGAGCAACCTCGATGTTGGGACAGATACATTCCCTCATTGCTGTTTGCGTACAGGGAGGTTCCTCAGGAATCGACGGGGTTCGCGCCGTTCGAGTTATTGTACGGCAAGACTGTAAGGGGGCCCATGTCAGTTCTACGGGATCTGTGGACGAAAGAGCAGATGGGAGAAGAGGTGAGAGATGCAAGCCAGTACGTGGTAGATTTACGGAATCGCATTGAAGAGACTTGCAGGTTAGCGCAACAGAATTTGAAGCTAGCTTCGAAAAAGCAGAAACAGCACTTTGACCGCAGAGCCAAACCACGCAGTTTTAGTGCAGGAGACAAGGTTTTGTTGTTACTTCCAGTTAAACACAACAAGCTGGAGATGGCTTGGCAGGGACCGTTCGAAGTTCTAGAGAGAGTCGGAGAGTGTGACTACAGGGTACGGGTGGGCAGTAAAAATAAACTGTACCATGCAAATCTGTTGAAAAAGTTCCAAGAACGAGTGTCAGTAGCTACAGTAGTGATAGATGAGGAGGACGAAGATGAGGGGGGAGAGGCATTCATGGTGGTAAAGGAAGTACCTACCATTCCTTTAGTAGCGTCTGAGGGACCCTCCGACGTCCATCTTGATCCTAACTGTCCAGAAATCCATTCTAGTATACAAGCTCTGACTGTCCAGTTTAAGGATATTTTGACAGATTATCCGTTGAGGACGACACTAGACTCATGTGAAATCCATTTGACTGATGAAGTGCCGGTGAGAACGAAGCAATATCCTCTACCTCATTCTCAGCTAGAGGTAGTCAAAGCCGAAGTGGACGCTATGCTAGAGATGGGAGTAATCGAGAGAGCCAATTCCCCATACAACTCACCGATCGTCTTGGTGAAGAAGAAAGATGGCACTGTTAGGTTTTGCGTGGACTTTAGAAAACTGAACCAAAAGGTCGTGTTCGATGCGGAGCCAATGCCTGACGTGGAGTACCTATTTTCCTTACTGTCCAAGGCTAAGTACTTGAATAAGTTAGACCTAGCTAAAGGCTACTGGCAGGTATCCATGTTAGAGAGCGACAAACCGAAAACTGCTTTCACCACACCGGCAGGGCAATTTCAGTGGAAAGTAATGCCTTTCGGGTTAAAGACGGCGGGGGCAATCTTTTCCCGAATGATGAGGAGGTTACTAGAACCTTTGCGATTGACGGAAGTTAGCAATTTCATGGACGACGTCATGATTGCTTCCTCCACTAAAGAACGTCACTTACAGTGTATTGCCCAGCTCTTTGGTAGGCTAAGAGAGGTCCAGTTGGCGGCCAGACCTACAAAGTGTTACTTGGGGTTCAAGCAGTTAGAATATCTGGGGCATACAGTGGGTAACGGTCAGATAAAACCAGAGGGAGACAAGATGCAGCGGATAAAAGACGCGCCGCGACCACAAACAAAGAAACAAGTCAGATCGTTTCTTGGGTTGGCAAATTATTACCGCCGGTTCGTTCCTAACTTTGCGGCCATAGCAGCCCCACTAACCGACCTGACCAAGGGAGGGAAGACCGGACAGATCGGTTGGAACGATGCATGTGAGACAGCATTTGAGACGCTGAAGGCGCGACTGTGTTCAGGTCCTGTGTGCTCATTGCCAGACTTTGATCGTCTCTTCGTGTTGCAGACAGATGCGTCCGAAGGGGGGGTAGGAGCCGTATTATGTCAGGACCATGGTAACGGTTTACAGCCTGTTGCATGCGCGAGCAAGAAACTATCCAAAGCAGAGCGTAACTACTCCACCATCGAAAAGGAGTGTCTTGCAATCGTGTGGGGAATTCAAAAATTCCGTCAGTATCTGTATGGTAGGACATTCGTCGTACAGACAGACCATAGACCATTGCAGTACTTGCAACAAGCTAAATCCACAAACAGTCGACTGATGAGGTGGGCTTTGCAGTTGCAGCCATTTTCCATTAGAGTGGAAAGCATAGCCGGTAAAGTAAATGTTTCTGCTGACTTTTTGAGTAGAACAGGGTGGTAGAAACCGTAAATGTGGAAGCAGTATTGGGACAGTCGTATAGTAATCAAACCCGGGTGTTTGATCTGGGAGGGGGGTATGTCACGTAACGGATGTGACATGTTGTTTTATTTTTTTCGCCAAGTCGTTTTTTTTGTTAATAAATGTAGATCGCCGAATTCTGTAAATAGCCTTAGTTTAGGGAAGTTAATAAATGTAGTGTGAGCGTAATCGTAAAGCCCGTGCAGCAAGCTTAGCAGTGAGCGAGTACAGCGGTTGCACGCTTTAGCCAAGTAGCTTTAACCGAACAGTGTTCAGAAGTAAAGTTAAACTGCAAGGTAGCAGAAGGATATTACAGTCAGTCAGCGCAGTTAGCCAGCGAAGTGAGAGTCTGGGTCAGGGTGCGGCCTCGTTTGGAGCCCTTGACAAGCTGTGTGAGGGTTGTTTTACCCTCCCTGCAAGACCACGGCCAGTGTTCCTGGGTGTGGGTGTCCCGAGAGACTTGTGACCACGGCTGCTACTCACCAGAAGACCCCTCCGGTTCGTCTTCGTCTTGTTTTGTCTCGTCCTGCCGGAGGACTCACCAGTGACAGGTAAATTCATGCCATTTTCCTCAGTTAGCTGCTGTGCTCTCGGGTGTGTGAATGTGTATATAGGTGCGGAAGGGTATGTTCGTCTAGTTTTTTAGTGATGTTTTAATTGAGTCTTTAACCATGGTTTTTAGGTTGGGTTGTAATGTGGTGGGTGTCGAATTTAGTTGTTTATGTTCGGCTGTCGCCGAGTGAGTATATTTAAAGGGCCATGTTGTAAAATGAATTAAAGTGGGTATCCTTTCAAATATATTGATATTAAGTCCCAGATGTAATGTAATAAGATTGTCACGTTGGGCGGTTGCTGGTGATTATTTCATATCTTTGTATGTACATCTGGATATTTTGATAATGTTGGTTTTAACAGTGGCAATGTTATTATACAAAAGTGGTTGTGCTAGCTTAATGTTAATGTAATAGAATAG
>BTPG01000001.1:272467403-272562403 GCA_036245525.1 Semisulcospira habei
CACTATACACACTGACATACACGCGCACGCATACACTGATAAACACGCCTGCAAACACACAAACACACAATTTTGTTTAATGACAACCGCGTACCACTGGCACAAGTTTCCAGAGTACAGCAATCGACAGCTAAACGCCACTGATGACCATTCTTCCAAAGGTGGCGGGCGCATCCCTCTCCACACCACGGCTTTGAACAGAGTACACTGATTTACCACACTGTCAAGAAAGTTGACAGTTTGTTGTTTCCAAGTAGGTTCGGGAGTAGTTAGCTAGTTAGTTATTTAGATCACGCCGAGCACACGATACTGAGAGGCCTTCTCACGCGGTGTCAAGAAACGCTTTGAGTACGAATATAAATAATGTTGTAAGACAATAGGGTTTGAGTGGACTGTCTGTATTTTTTACCCCAGCGAGGGTAGGCTAGTATTTCCTTGGGGCGCGAGCTTTAGCGAGCATTTGCCTTAGAGCTGCTGTAGGTTTAACGTCGAAACTGGCATCACCATTTGCATGTTGCGTTTGTTTGTTTTTTTAAGCTAACGTACGTCTGCACCCATTTCCCCATGTCATTAAAAGTTCCTGATAAACCAAACTGGCACAGTTGCAGTGCGCCTGAATTGATCAGTGTTCAGTTAATAACCCTCCCTGTCCAGCATAACCCTCCTGTCAGGGTCGTCTTTTAGTCATTCCTGTGGCGTGGACGTTATACCCAGAACCAACCTCTCCCCCCCCCCCCCCCCATGGTCAATAAAACTAAAGGGATCAACTTCGATTTACTTACACGAAAATGTACTCAGCGCCGGTGAATCCACCCAGGTGTGAAATATATGTAAAATGAAGACAGGGTACACTGATGCTGTGTTGATTATAATGTGTAAATCCAGTCACTTTAAGTGGTCTGATTTCATCCGATTCGAAACAAAGCAAAGCAATTTTGAAGTGGGTATATTAACACCTCGGGTCAAGTAATGTAAATTGATTAGATTCACACTGGGTATATTTTCACCTTTTCTCGTGTCGATGTGATGCTTATTTAAAGAAACCAGCGATATGCAGCTCATCATTACTGGTCTATAACTGTCTATCAGTGGCGTTTTGCTGTCAGGCTGGGATCCTTAAACTATGCCCACAACGTCCCTTGCTAAAACTATATTTTTCCACATACATAGTCTTTCACACAGCAAAACCGTCCGCATCACTATAGGATGCATGACGGTAATTCAATGTCTGAGTTCACTTCTGATGACCTCGAGTGCTGACGGATAAGGAAATCGTTTGTGCACATAACTGTTATTTAGTAGTCACAAACCATTTACAAAACAAGATGGGGCCCCAGCCTAAAGTTGTTCCTATTCAGTTTCAAGCTTATCCGCCTTCTGATCTATCTCAGTCTTTCTAATCTAACCCACTCTCTGCCGGATCCACACACACACTGACACACAGAAATAAAGACTACGGACTGACACACGGCGATTCCCGCAATTCGTAAGCTCTGTGGTCTGGCGTAGCAATAGCTTTTCTGAAGAATAATCAGTACTAGCACGAGCAGCGAAATGACGTCACTTCAAGCTTCACGTCATGGGGCGGTCCGTGGCGCAGTGGTTAAGACGCCTGCCACCAATGCTAAAGGTGCGAGGTTCGATTACGGGTTCCGGCGTCGGATTTTTCTCCTCTAGTAAGTGTCACCGTTAATTCGGGCGGACCGTCGGGGGTTCTTTCTCCGGGTACTCCGGCTCTTCCTCCCCCTCTACTTTGGTATCAGTTTCAGTCCACTTAATCAAATTTCAAATACAAACGATTTTGAATTTCCAAAAACTACAGTAGCTCGCTTGAGCTTGCCCTTAGCACCACGTGAAAGTTCTGTGTTTACGTTCAGTGTGTGAGTGAATGCGCGTGATTCACGTGAGCGTGCTTGTTGGGTTCAGTTCGCGGCGGCGCTTTGAGCCGATTTTCAATTGGAATAAAGCGCCTATTTAATGCGCTTATTATTATTATCATGGCAGTAGTCCCATGGTGACGACTCGATGTTATACGTCACTCATCGCTGTACTAACGTTTTAAGGATCAAACTTTGCAACAGATTTTCTTGCTGATTTTCTATGGCTTACAGATCACAATTTCACCTAATCCTATCCCAGAGCGGGGACACTGAAACAGCGGCAAGCTTATGCAAACACTGTTTATGAAAAGAGTCATGCCGGCGGGTATTAATGACAAGATAGTTTTTTTTTTTGTTTTTTTCGTAAAAGAAAAATCAAAGTTACGTTCTATATTCTAAAAATAACCTCGAAAAAAGTGGTGCAGAAACCATCTGATTTTCACATAGGGGCCGGACGATTGGTGCTTTGACTAAAAGTTGTTTCTATTTTTAAATCGGAACAACAAAATAGACAAGTGAGTGCTCAGCATCAAGTTCTGAAATTAATGAATCAACTTTGATACACTTGAAAAGCAAAAATCTATTCAGCATGTATGTCCTCATTAAAAATATACCCAACGTGGTTCCACCATGTTTGACAGAAGGGGCTGATCAACACCGCTAAGACTATTCATTGTGATATTTAGACGATTAAATTACTTCACATCTAGCATTAATTCACCCGCAGTCAATCCAGCCAACCAGGTCAGGAGCGGATCGTGAAGGAAGGAAGGTGTGGGGTGTGACGCCAAACACAACTTGAAACCCCGCATTTTAATTGTTATGTGACTGGGAAGCAAGGTTTGGTGTAACGAGGCCTTTTGTCGGGTCGAGGGTCCCAAACAAAACGTTTTCCCCCTCCCCAATGAAGTAAATGATCCGCCCCTGCAGGTAAATTAGCACAAAACTATACTATGTAGTTCCACCCGTTGGTGTAATCACGCTGGTTAGATCACAGTTCACCCAGCAACCTCAGCTTATGGCTAACAGGAAATGTATTGCAGTGCTAAAGAAGCAGGTTTTGACCATCATACAGGAAACACAGATCCAGCAGGCGTCATTCAGTCGGTTAATTGTATGTATAAATGTACATTGATTTGGAAATCAGCAAAAGGTCATCGGACCATTGTCCGTGCGTAGGCCGGCCGCCAACATCGGCCCGAGGACCTTTCTGCTCGCTCACACCTGTGTCATATATCCCATACCGCAGGCTACTGGAGCATGTAATATGGAGGCTGACCTCTAATTGCTTACTCTAGACTGAAACACATAAAAATAAATAATAATAATACACTGATTTATACGGCGCATTTCTCATATTATTCATAATATAACTCAATGCGCAGGACATAGCCGCGAACTGAACCCACAAGCACGCTCACGTGAATCACGCGCATTCCCTCACACTGTACATAAACACAGAACATTCACGTGGTGCTAAGGGCAAGCTCAAGCGAGCTACTGAAATTTTTGTAAATTTAAATCGTTTTTTTTACATTTTTGAAATTTGATTAAGTGGACTGAAATTAATAACAAATTCGTGGGGGAGTACCCGGAGAAAGAACCCCCGACGGTTAGCCAGAATTAATGGCGACACTTACTAGAGGAGAAAATTTCCGTCGCCGAAACCGGGAATCGAACCTCGCACCTCTTGCATTGGTGGCAGGCGCTTTTACCGCTGCGCCACGGACCGCCCCATTTGGTGTACTGGCTTGCTGGGCACTGGCACAATGCAACTGTGCACTACTCTGATCTGCAGAAAAAGTGTGTTGTTGCACATAAGCGTGTAAGGCTATACATGCAGACAGCTTTTTAAGAGGTGAAATTTGCACGCTATTAGTTACTTAGATGTTGTATTTATTGTTAGTATCACAAATAATGTGTTGCTGTACATTGGACAATCTCTGCAGACGTTGCTCACTCAACTTGGTGTCTTTTAATTCATTCTATTCTCAACTCATTCACCCTTTAAAGCCTAACAACTTCAGCAAACAATGATATTTCAAGGGTAGTGCCTGGGAATCTTACCACCTGCTGCCACCAAGATATTCAGGCATCTTCTTTGAACTGTCATGGTTAATCTATAGCATATATTGGACTGGTAATGATTTCAGGACACCTCTCAAAGATCAGTGTTAGGACTCACTTAAAAAAAAAATAAAAGAATATAAGATTTGACTGAAATATGTTTGAACAGCTTCCCATTGTATTCATGTGTATACTTCTCATATACATGAATATATAACAACGAACAAATCAAACAACACAACACACATGCAAAGAAAAAGTTTTGTAACCCAACAGACCGATTTACACCAGCTTTAATCTATTTTATTTATCACCAGAATATATTACATATTATAAGAACAAACTCAATTTCAACACAAATGACCTCACTCAGTCTAGTTAGTATACAACAGTTGTCTCGCTGCCATTCATGTCTGTTGTGCATAGTGGTCACCCGAATACAATTAAAAAGTTTTTTTACAATTGTTGTTTACATGTTACGAGACCATGCCCTACATTCTGGGATGGTCTATGGAACCCTACAATTCACATCAGGGCAACATTAGACATACATTCTGGCACAGCATTGCAACTGAACGCACATGCACACAGTTGATGTGACGGTAAACTTAATACAGAATTGTTGATGACACAGCTGCAGCACTTCCATGTTACGGAGGCACAATACAGGCTATTATAACATGATGCAATAATCAAGCCCAAAGCTGTTCCTATTTGTAAGCCTATCATTCTCATCCACACTAACCCACCCTGCCGTCTGATCCAAGCAAGCTGGCAGTGGTACACATAAATACCAAGTGACGCACAGAACTTTGCGCTAGTTGCACTTCTGTAGACTGGCATCTGGTTGGTGGATGTACACTGCTTAACGTCTCTACAGCAACAATACTTTCTCAGGATGTGCCTGCGCTGCTTGAAAATAAAAAAATAAAACTGAACTAAGTGACCAGCTGGTCCAATACACTATATAAACCTAAGACATGCTGAGGACAATGCACCTTCATGCTAATTTGAATTTGTTGTATCCTAATTTACAATGAAAAGAGTAGAAAATCATTACAATTATAAAATATGCACCATATATGGAAAATGATATTGAAAACTGTGTTAACCACAAACGCATAAATTATCATCTCTTAGGTGTAGCGGAACATTTCGCAATAAACACCCACTATCAAAGACTAGGAAGCACAAAGGAGACGTTAAAGAAGGAAAATAAAGGTAAATGGATGTTTGGGTGTACATTGCTCACACATCCCGTCAACAACAAGACTTTCTCAGGACTTTCCTGCACTGACTGTGAAGAAACCCCCTTAAAAAAACAACACGAATTATCCAAGAGTAGTACAGGCAGCCGCAAGACAGTAGGCGTGCAGCATTTGTAAAAAAAGGAAAAATACAGGTGAAATGAACCAAGGGTAGACACGCAAAACACCACGCCACCAGAATAGAGGGAAAAAACACACACCCTGTGGGGCGTTGGACCAGGGTGACCATGAGAACTAAAAAGTAGTTAACCCCACCAAAGTCCCCCAGGGCAGACCCGGTTGGGGGTCCAGATGGTCTAATATGATTCATGGTAACATTATGGACTAATATGCACATCAGCATGAAGACATGCACCAGGATATCTCACATGGGCAAAATAAGACACATTTCAATTATTTACATCACTGCGCAAATTTTCAACACTTCGAGGCTCTCTTCGCAGTTTTAGATTGAGAGAACGTCAGAAGTTTCAAACCCCCAAGAACAGAAACAGTGGAAGATATTTAGTGACACACACACACACACACACACACACACACACACACACACACACACTCACACACACACACACACACACAACACACACACACACACACACACACACACACACACACCACTTGGTACCAAAAGTACATTATACAGACACAACTGTTTATATGTGACATAACATTTACCTTGTTGCTTTACTGCCATAATTTACATCAAGTGCTCACTACTGAAAGCGCTTCGCTGCGCCCCATTTCAAAGTTGTTCATATTATTTTAAAAAATTTGTGAAAAAAAAACAACAAAAAAACAACAAACACACCAACCAAAATGCTTGGGTAAGCTCTGTCAAGTCAATCCAACCGTGAAACCAGCATGATACAACAAAGGGATCATCCGACAGTGGGATTAATATGTTACACCATGGCCACTGATCTGCTGACCTTTACACGTGCTACTCGACTATCCGCAATCATGGTTTAATATATACATATAAGTTAAACCAAGAGCGATGGTCATTTACAAGCCAAGACCTGCTTATGACACAAAAGTTCTGGATATAATAAAGTTCTGCTGAGAAGCCATAACTATGCCCAAAGTGTCAAGCCGGTTTCGCTGTTGAATTGACATGATACAGTCTACACACAAGCGTAACAAGGCCTCCATATCATTGATAATCAAACCTCAACAGCTATGATGTAAAAACGTCTTCGGTGTCTTGCAATACATACATGACAGAACCTGCATCCAAGCAACCCCAAGTGTACAGTTCCACGAACAATATTGGTGAAAGCTCGCACATATATCTGGTAGAAAAAAATAAGTTCTGCTGGTCATTTACAGATCACAAGTCCAGCTAAATGGTGCCAAGTTACTGCAAAGTCTGTTTTTCACATTTTCAAATTCAATAAATCCAAAATTAAATAATAAATATTCACATAGCATGCTGCATCCGTTAGCAGCAGTTATGATCTCAAAGTTAAAGCAAAATTATTCTTTTGATCACAAAGTTACAGCAAAAATTATTCTTCTACGGTATTTGGTTATTTTGCTGTACATGTTTGATTCATGTACGGCATTATAAGTCAGTGGTAGCAGGGGTTTGCTGCACGGACCCTTGTAGCCCTGAGGGAGGTCAAAGGAACCATTGTACCCCAAAAGGCCTGATAATATATTTGCTTTCATTCCTCCACCGTTATTGTAAAAGAAATCACGCTGAAGTCGTCTGACCTGAATCACGCCAGACATGACCAACGTCACCAGTATAATTATACATGTATAGATAGTAGACGTATGACATAATATAACATCTTTCTTGACATTTCCACCTGCATGACCAGCAAAATTGTCAGAGTAATGCAATGGAAAAGATTTTCAAATTTTTTAAACAAAATCGTTGCATCACTCCCTCATGTGCTTAGATTCTGCCAAGACTCTTTCTGTCGTCTGTTACACACTATTGCTGTATATGTGTGCTGAAAAGAACTCCAGTAGTGTGGCTATTGTTTCCAATAACACAAGTAACTTTGTACTTTTGAACGTTTTGGTGATCTTTCAAAACTGGCATCCAAGACGCGTCATAAAGAGGGTTACAAGACGCCCACCATTAGTCGCTATAAGGGTTTGTGTACCGAGGTCACATGGTACAGTTTGTGTTAAAAAGATTGGTCATGTGAGGTAGGAATAAAAACAAATTATTTTGATTAATATAAGCCACACAGTATGTTGCTGATAGTGGATCACCCTAGACTATGTTAAACTATTCAGTAACAGCATCCACTATGCAAACTTTAATTTCCTCACCCAAAAATATGGCATTCATAAACACACATACTTTCAAATGTTGAACAGCCATTAAATAGTGATAATAAAAGAACATTTCACAACGTATTTCATTTGGTGTAAATAACATGCATCGATTATTTTGGCTCCATCAAACAACATACGAGGTGAACAATTTTTGTGTTTATAATACGCATTTATGCCATGTGCCTCCTTCTGAATATAGTTTTCTTCATTGTGAAATGTCACTGAAAACAGCCTTCAAAGTTGACATTGTGACCAGTTTTACGCCCGACACCTGAAATGTGGTTCCAATGCCTGAAAATCTGATAATGATGTATTATTTAATGATAATCTGCCCATGACCAAGCCACATAATAGACCGACCGACTTTATCGGAGTGAATATTTAGAATCTGCCCCTTTAGTCATGTATGGCAAACTTTGGTACAAGCATTCATATAGCATTACGGAAAACAGTGCGAGTGTAGACTGCTAGTATATTCATAACACCTTATTCGACAGATGCTCATTGTTGAGGTTTTCATTGAAAATGCTTTTACGATGACAAATCTTCTAAAGTAAATCCTTATAGAAGCTGTAAACAAATCAGTACAAACAGAAACTAGAAATTGGGTTTAATCAGTATTGCAAGTGGGGATATTGTCAGTCTAGAGATCATGTTGTGCGTTACTCAAAACTTGCCATTTTATTAAATGCGGAAAATCATCTAATTTTGAAACGTGATTAAACTATAAAGGATAAACCTTTCAAATTTTGCATGACTACACATTGTTGTGCTCTCTGGTAATATCAGTTTTTATGTGTTTACAATCTGAAATTATCTGCTAACCAACCTCCAGGTGGGCATACGTAGCCTCTAAAAGAAATTTTTGTGCTGGCAATCATCAGTGCACTTTTCTGTGTGGACAACATCCACTCTTAGCATTTCCGTCTGTCTGAAAACATCTCTTTCCCACAGGCTGAGAACTACTGCTGGAATACGGAAAAGCAGAAATGTTACTTAACCCATTTCATCCTGTGGCTGATCTTGTTTACTTGCTCATTGTCCTATGAAGGCTACATTGCAGATTAGGTGATAGATCAACCATTTTAGTTCAAGGGTGTTGCTAGAACAGCATGGTGCCTCAGATGCCAAGCTATTCTGGCACCACCTTTGAACTATCATAGTCAAATTGAAGAAGTGTATCAGCATGAAAAGGGTTAAGAGCATAAGCAGTAATGTCTTGTGATTCTCTCAGAGTTGTTGATCATGTTGCCTACTGTAAGCTTTAATACACTCTTTCATGTCAGCCAGTCATGAGAAAGGCTTCAGGAATGGAATAACAGCACAAATGAATATCGTTCAGGCTGTCAGGAATATGACTTACATTGCCCATAACAACAGTGCTTTTCAGGCATCTCCAGTACTGCCGAAATTGGCTAAAAGAGCAAAAAATACTGATTCCGTTTCATGTATGAAAGCAACAAATTGGCTGTTTTTACAGTACCTGCCATATTGTGGTCAAAACCGCTTGGGGCCCTGATTACAATACAGGTGCCGACTGGTCCCGGGGCTCTCACGCGCCCTATACGAGTGATATTTCTGACAAAGTGGATTGCAAATTAATCTCACCTTTGTGACTTTGACATTTCTCACAGGTTAATGAAATTAGCAGTTGATCAAGTGTCCAAACATACGTAAAGGTTTGCTTTTATACCTTCAAAATCCATGTTCTCTTTAAATGTTAGCATTGGCACACTTGTCAACATCCCATGACCCTTGACCAATGCCAGGGGTTATGCACAGAAAGGCCTTTTCATCAGCTACCTTAATTTGTACCAAACTTGATTAAAAACTGTAAAAGCACTGATTGAAAAAAAAATATATACCACTTGCATGGCATATTTGAGGGTGGACTAACAATGTGTGATTTAATAAAAACTCTAGCTCCATCAACTGATGATCTCAATTTGCAGCAATTCACCAACAGGAGCAGAAGCTAAAGTGATGAAACAGGTCTCCTAACATTGAATTCTTTATGGAAATGACACACATGTGCAGCTGGGAAGTGCGCTGCTTTCAACTTTAAGTATTAGGGTGTGATGCAATATGTAGTACCGGCATCATGCGAAAGTACAGAAATTTGGTGCAAGTACCCACAAAGATTTCAAACAATATATGTGGTAGACACAGCCTAGAGGAAGGTTTTCTTTTTTGGATTGGTATAAAACAGAATAATCACATTTTCTGGCATCAAAAGGCCACCTGCTACCTTAGATATGTCAAACATGTCGCGTAGTCAACTTATAATACTTTTTCTGATCATACTTTAAACTCCCAAAACGAGGTTTTCATCCCAAAGTCTAACATTATTTTCATCTCACACGCATTTTCCAATATCAAATAATCAGATAGCCAAGTGAGTGTTATCAAAGCTAGCATGCTGTCAAAATAAAAAGGTTGAAAATAAGGCAGACTTTGAAAATGGCGTGTCCACAGCGCGTTAAATAGTTAGTACGCATTAACATAGATGGGCAAGGGCCAAACAGCAACAGTGTGGTAACCCCCCCCCCCCCCCCCCCCCCCCCCCTCTTGGCTTGACTTCGCGAACGAAGATTCTATAGGGCTTGCCCACGTCGTCTGCAGGCATTTTCGTAGCTGCGGAGGCCAATCCGGGACAGGCAGGTTCGACCGCAGTGGCTGCAGGGGAAGGTCTGGTCAGGGTTCTGAGTTACGACAGCTCTGTTTTGTCTTCTGAGCCGCTTGTCCTTAAGGTTAGCTCTGCGAGAGTCCTCAAAGGAGACGGCTGCCTTGTGAATGGTGGAGCGCCAGGTGTCACGGTCCGCAGCAAGCGAAGACCACTGGCGGTGGTCGATTTGGCAGGCACTAAGTGACTTCTTGAGTCCGTTTTTGTATATCTTCTTTGGTGCCCCTCTGTCTCGGTGTCCAGTGGCGAGCTCGCCAAACAGAGTGATCTTGGGTAGGCGATGATCCTCCATCCTGGAGACGTGCCCCGCCCAGCGAAGCTGTGTCCGCAGCAGCAAAGCCTCGATGCTCACAGTTTCCGCCTGTTCAAGGACCTCGACGTTGGTGACATAGTCACTCCAGTGAATGCTGAGGATGGTACGCAGGCAGCGCTGGTGAAAGCGTTCGAGGAGTCGTAGTTGGCTGCGGTAGAGGGCCCAGGACTCGGAACCGTACAGCAGGGTGGTGAGGACGACAGCTCTGTACACGCTGATCTTGGTGCCTTTTTTCAGCTGTTGATTGTGCCACACCCGCTTGAATAGTCGCCCGAAAGCACTGTTCGCTTTTGCCAGCATGTTGTCCAGCTCCTTGTCTAGCTTGGCGTCTGACGTGATGATGCAGCCAAGGTAGGTAAACTGGTGTACAGACTTCAGTTCGGACTCGTCGATGGTGATGTGGGGAGGGCGATGCTCTTCCTTGGGTGCCGGCTGATGAAGGACCTCTGTCTTTTTCAGACTGACCTCAAGTCCAAAGAGCTGGGCGGCATCTGCGAAGCAGGACGTAATGCGCTGCAAGGCTCTCTCTGTGTGTGCAACGAGAGCAGCGTCATCAGCAAAGAGCAGCTCACGAATCAGTTGGTCTAGGGTTTTGGTGTGGGCCTGCAGACGCCTGAGGTTGAACAGGCTGCCATCGAGACGATACCTGATGTACACTGCGTCGTCATCGTCGAGATCCACTGTGGTCTGCTTCAACATCATGCTGAAGAAGATGGTGAAGAGGGTCTGTGCCAGCACGCAGCCTTGCTTCACGCCGTTGCGAATGGGGAATGGTTCTGAGAGGTCACTGTTTAGTCTGACCTGGCCTTGCTGGTCCTCGCGGAGCTGGACGATCATGTTGAGGAACTTTTGGGGATAGCCTAGTCGCTCCAGGATCTGCCACATACCTTGCCTGCTCACAGTGTCAAACGCTTTTGTTAGTCAACAAACGTTACGTACAGCCCTTTGTTCTGCTCGCGGCACTTCTCCTGAAGCTGTCTCAGCACAAAGACCATGTCAGTGGTACTCCTGTTGGCTCTGAAGCCACACTGGCCCTCTGGGAGGTGGTCTTCAGCGATGGCAGGTACCAGCCGATGTATGTACAAGCTGCCATGCATATAATGGTCTCAGTATGTCCATTTCCTATCCATGATGATTATAATGCAAAACAATATTTAGGCTATTTAAAACTGTTGCAGGTCAGACTTAGTATAGCTTAAGGGGTGAAGTTCAAGTATTCCACTTGTAAAAGGTACACAGTCCTTTTGCACCCAACATATTTGCACCTAAAAAGCATCCATTACTTCTTGAGGCTGAATTTTTAAAAATGTGCTTATTGTTGGATGAAGGCTACATTACCGATTAGGAGATGGATCAATCATTTTAGTTCAAAGGTGGTGCCCAAATAGCTTGGCACCTGAGGCGCCAGGCTATTCTGGCACCACCCTTGAACTATTATAGTCAGTTTATTTCTTGCATTGGTGTATGAGGATGAAAAGGGCTAATAAAATGTACAGCATGGGTTCTGTTTTATTGGCAATAATTAGATGGCGCAGTGGTTAAGGCGTCTGCCTCCAATGCCAAAGGTGCGAGGTTCGATACCGGGTTCCGGCGTTGGATTTTTCTCCTCTGGTAAGTGTCATCGTCTGGGCAGTGGGCAGATGTTCACATCTGCACGGGACATAGACGACCCCGGCCCCCACGAGTCCCCTGCTGCCTTGCAGGCTTGGCCGCTTGGCTGCGGAAAGGCTAAGAGAGGAAACCCCTGACATCAAAGCCCCCGTGTCTCCGGGGAAGGCTTTTGAGCCAGAGACTAAGACAAGGACAGTCTGATATAAAACCTACAACCCGAGGACATCGAGTGTGGTAAAAGGATAACAACAAAAGGCAAAGCTCTTATAGCTCATGTGGATGACAGATTTACATGTGTGACCTATGTGACAGTAAGTAAAGAGTTGGCTTCTGCAACAGTAGAATCCACGATTTCTCAAAATAAAAGCTATTTCACACACCTGTCACCTCCCCCCACCCCTTCTTCCAGTGACCCTTAATCTTGTGAGTATTCCACTAAATTAATATGCATAGGAAGGTCCTATCATCAGCTACCTTTGTAACAAAATTAATTCAAAAGTTTGCAAAAATGTTGATAAAAATAAAAATATATCAGAAACTGGCATTTCACACACATTTGCCAACCTCTTGTAACCTACAAAGGTCTTACCATCAGGTATCTTTGCACAAAGTTTGGGTTTGAAAATAGTATTTGAGAAAAAACATCTTTTTTTCACAATATGTTTTACCTATTTCCAGATCACTTGTGACCATTGACCTTTCCGGTGGGTCAACCAAATTAGTATGAATAGAAGGTCTTACCATCAGATATCTTTGTACCAAGTTTATGTTTCAAATAGTCTGTATTTTTTTTAATTCTTATTAGATATTTTGCATATAGCTAGATTAAATAAAGACAATGTATGAGTTCACTAGCCAGGATTGTACATCTCATCATCATCATCATCATCAGTCCCTTGCCCGAACTGGGCGTTGGGGGGACTGAAAGGCAGCAGCAACAGACAGTGCTCTCCACTGAGTTCTATTTTGGGCGGTGGCAAGCAAGTCTGGCATCTCGAGTTCGGTCCATTCTTTTATGTTTGCGACCCAACTCTTTCTCTGACGACCTCGCCGACGACTTCCTTCGAGAGTGCCTTGGAGGATAGTCTTGGACAAGGTGTTGTGTCGGGTCACGTGGCCAAACCAAGCAAACTTGCGCCGTTTCACGGTTGCCAGAAGGGGTTCATGTGGGCCCACCAGGGAAGTGACGATGCTCCGTACATATTCGTTGGTCTTGTGCTCGCGGTACGAGATGCGGAGCAACTTCCTCAGGCACTTGTTCTCAAAGGCCTGGATTTTCTTTTCTGAGTCTGCAAGCAGTGTCCAAGTCTCACAGCCGTAGAGTAGAATAGACACTACGAGGGACTTGTAAAGCCTGTACTTGATGGTGAAGCTGATGGAGTTACTTCGCCATATCCTGTCCAGCCTGGCCATTGCGGATGTTGCTGTACCTATCCTGATACGGATCTCTGCTACGCAACTACCGTCTTTGGACAGGGTGGCTCCCAAGTACTTGAAGCTATTGACCTCTTCTAGCTTCTGGCCGTTCATGTGAATGTTGCTGCTGCTGTCGCTTGTGGTGTTGATCATCACTTTGCTTTTATCCGTACTGATCTCCATGCCATAAGACCCTGCGCTACTTGAAAGTTTGTCTGTCAGGTTTTGGAGCTCACTATTGCTGCCTGCCATGAGGTCAATATCGTCTGCGAATCGAAGATTGCACAGGGATCTGCCACCAATAGAGATTGAAGTATGGTGGTCGTGGAGGGTTTCCTGCATGATCTTCTCCAGGAATATGTTGAAAAGGACAGGAGAGAGCAGGCATCCTTGACGGACACCGATCGTCGTCCTGAAGAACTCGCCTGACTGATTGTTAAGTAGAACCGCGCTGCAGGCGTTCTTGTAAAGCGCTTCTATCATTTGGATCAGTCCCTCCTCTATGTTGAACGATCTCATGACTTGCCAGAGTCCGTCGTGCCAGACGAGATCAAATGCTTTCCTGAAATCAATGAAGTTGTACATCTTCAACTTGTTAAATTGTATTTTAATCATTTTGGCAAACACATTTCAATCCAACCAGTCAGCCCTGGACACAGTTGGCACGCTTCGAATGCTTTTTATTCTGACAGCGTGGTAATACCTAGCAGCTTCGGTAACACTCAGCTCCCAAATTAGGTGAGATTGGAAAACACACGTGAGCTCAAAACAGTACGGTAGACTTTGGAATAAAATCCTTATCTTGTTTGTTGTTGCGACACCTACCATTTCATTTCAGCTTGACCAACAGTTTGTTTATATGAAACATATATACCAAGAGCACAAACACTGCTGCTCATCAAGTCTTTTAAAGATCACTGAGTCTCTGCCTTTTTTCACAAGTCTTACACTTCACAGAACATTGGTGAACAGCTACTTTCTTGTAGAAGAAATTTGTACGCAAGTTTAATGAAGAAAAACTTCACAACGCCCTAGCACCATTAACACCTTCTGCTGTCCTATCCACTGACGCAGCTGTCTTATCCACTGCAGCAAGTCGTGTTGCATGGAACATGTCTGCTCGTTGTTCAGCACCACCTTGAATGGCAAGTCGTCCAGCCAGCCAGCTGATGTACTGAAAAAACAGGTACACCAGATGAAGATGGTACTGAGATCTGGAATACACACAAAAACAACTGACTGTACAATAAAGTTTTCAAGTCGAACGGTTGACAATTGTCTACATTATAACAAGATGGGATGAATCATAACCCACAAAATCCCTTTTATAAACGAAAGCTGTCCTCGCTGTCACGGGTCTCAAAATTTTGTCGTTGACCTAATTCTGATGTTGAAATGTCTTCTATTCTTTAAAAAGTCTTGCGAATGTGCCAATGCATCTGTAAGCTGTATAAGGGGTGCAGTGCATACGCATCATCGGCTTGTGAAACAAAAGCGAATCGCTTCATGGTGTCAGTGGAATGCAAAGCAGACGACATCAATAGAAAAACAGATAATATATCAGATAATACTTTACCCATATTATATTCCCCATTCCCCCCTTCCCCCATACCATCAAGCCTAAACTACATAGGCATCCCCACCACCCCTATCCCTAGCTAGTCTTTTATCATTATAAATGTCACAGGAAAAATAAAATGGAATTAACTGAGCGGAACTAGCATTGTGTTTTTGACAGCATATCGAGTAAGGAAGATTATTCTACTTTTTAGTGAAAACGTATGTCAAAGGGGTGCCGGAGAACATCAGTACACTGTCACGTATGTATATCACACACACTTGTCTCCATTTCAGCAGCAGGCATGCAGATCTCTAACTACATCACAGTGTCAAATACGTTGGACCAGTTTAAGCATAATGTGTATTTATCTTTATGAAAATTGTGTTGTGTAATACAACACAGGGGCGGATCTGTGTGCCCTCCCCCCCCCCCCTTGCAATAAAAAAAAGTTCAAAATCCTATAACAAAGACCCTTTTTGGGGGTGTTTGGACCCCCCCCCCCCTTTCCCCATTGAGTTTCTGGCGCTTACCCCCCCCCCCCCCTCCCCCTTTGTTTGATATTGTGGTGAGACACACAGTCCTTCTTCCACACACCACCCCCCCTCCCCCTGCACCTCACCTCGCCTGTTTGATTTTGGGGCCACTGGAAAAAGGTCTAGCATCAGGGAGGCCTTTTTTTGTGTGTCAGGTTGAGGGTCCCAAGCAAAAAGTTGGACCACACCCCCACCCCCCACCCCCCATCCCCACCCCTCTGAGGTAACTGATCCACCCCTGCAACATACATAATCACACTTACAGCTGAGTAGTGAAACACTGCGGCATCATTGTGGTGTGGTGCCTCAAGTAGGTAAATTGGTATACCATTGTAATCAATGCAGCACATGAAATACTATGGTTTCTGTACATTGTATTACAGTTATGAAGCTGCAAAGACATCATGTGCAGTAATTGGGGCTCCTTTTCCGAGTACAGCTGCAGCTGTAGGTGTGGCTGTCAGGTGAGCATATTTAAACCTTGTAAATGTAATGGGTTCAGTAGCAGAAATTCAGTCTTGACATGACATTGATGCAAATAACACTGAAGAGATATTCTGTGGCAGCAAGCTATGCATGTATGCACAGAGGGGAGATGAGTGCGTGGGGTTATTAGGGTCATTTTGAACCCGATCACAGGTGGCTAAAATATCAAGAACAGGGGACCTGGGGGGGGGGGGGGGCAGCGATGTGCTGGGAGGGGCAAGATGGCTCACATTTGGAGATATGTGTGGTGTTACTTATACTTCCACAAGAGGGAAATGAACTTCTTCTCCCCTCCCCTCCCCCCCTCCTCCCCCTCTCCCAGGCCCCTTTTTCTTCTTTGGGGGTAGGGGGGGGGGTGGTGCATCTAAACTCCCCCACCCCCAGCCTTCCTTTTCATTAGCCCCTGGTGTACAACACTGCTATGTAAAGGAAATAAATGTACATGTAATAATAATAACAAATGGTTCTTTATAATGCAATATTCCTGCAAAAAGGCTCAAAGTGCTGTACATCAAGATTATCTACATTAAAAAAAATACAGCATACAAACACATGCATTCCCAAATGTACTACAAATCAGATGCAGAGAATATTTAACATAAAACACTGTGTTGAACTAACCTAAATTGTGCGGACTGTGTTTGTTATTGTCAGCATTGTTATTATATTTATCAGCAGTGCCAGAGAGGGGGAATATGAGAGTTTTAGGGAATCTTCTATGGTCCTCATTTTTCTATGTTATTCGCTCACAAAAACGCACACGACCTTGCCTTTCCTTTTTCTCAAATTCCTTTTATTTTTCTCTGTAATTAGATATATAAAGAAAGAACTGAATCTTTATTAACACTATGACTGAGAATTTAAGGGGTTAACTCAGTCATAGTGTTAATAATACTTCAAATCCCTCCCCCCCCCCCCCCCCCCATAGACAAAACGCCCGATCAAACCAGTGCTTGTAACCCGAAGCAATTACATATAATACATAAACACCTCATGCCTACGCTTGACTGGTTTTGAAAGACCCCCACTTCAATTCAGGTAAGATATGAATAGACCTGTTCTGAAAATAGCAATTATTCACATTTTCTTGTCGGGACGAGATTGCCTTTTGAAACCGGGATCGAAATCTTTTGAATCAGATCGGTATGTACCCACACTGTCTCGCTATTCATAAAGGAATTTTTTATTTTTCCAATTATGTGTCCACCCGTTCGATTTGCCATTAAATGCAAATGGCCAACAGCCAACGCGCCGACACAGTAGGGCACCGCTATTCAACTTAGTAAGGGAACACTCTATGAATAAACCGGCTCTACAGCTTTGAAAAGGCTATTTGCTGAGAGATGACAAGAAGAGTTTCGAAATTGACTTCATATTTACTCAATGACTGGTTCCCGAAAAATCAGACGGTGGTTATACTGTGCACTATAAACAGTTTGATAAGAAACTAACAAGTAATATTTAACGCACACACACAGACGCACAGACAAAACACACAGACGCGCACACAAACAAACAAACAAACAAACAAACAAACACACAATCAAACAGACGTACACACACACAAACACACACACACACACAAACACACACACACACACACACAAACACACACACACACACACACACGCACTTACAGACACTCATGTCAGTACAATTTTATCGTAAGCATGAGCTGCCAGGTGGTGTCACGGTTGATCGCCTTTTGTGTTGCCTCACGCCGCGCTATTAGCGGCCGCATTCCATTCCTTTTCAATTCAGACATGAGCCGCATTTTGAAAAGGCTCTCACCCGTCAATGGCCTTTATAGCTACACCCTTTCAAATCGCTAAGTTGTGTCAAAGTTCAACAAGGGGAACGTTATTATTTGAAAGGAGGGGGATTTGTACTCATGTCAGGTTTCTAAGGAATTAGAAAATCAACTGGTGGTTAAACTCTACACTATACAGACACTGAAAACAGCTGGATAAGAAACTATCAAGTGGTCTCAAGTAAAACAATAAGTCACAACTCACTTAAATGTTAACCTTTAAGTGAGTTACAATAGGAACTTATTTAACTACTTACATTAAGAACTTATTAATTACTTATCCTAATTACTTACAAGTACTTAATAACAACTTGACTCTAGTCACATATACTAAGTCTTTTTTACCAAGACACAAGGGCACCAGAAAACTTTTTTTTTCTCAATAATATTCTGGTGGTGCAGATGGTGCAGGCCTAAACTGTGTAAGTGGCATGACATCTCTCTGTGAAGTGTATGACATTAATAAACGATTACCAAATCTGATTTTTATTTGTTTAAAAGATTGTGTAGCTTTTCTGTGGTTTCCTGAACACCGATCTTTTTTCCTTCCGCTAAAAAACTAGCCTTCAGTTCTTCAACATTTACGGGAGATTGACTACGCATCTTATTCTGTATTTCAGACTTTTGTTGTTTGTAGTTATTTAAATCATCCTGGACTCGTTTAAATTCCTCGTCATTAATACAATTATCATTCAATGCCTTACTGATAATAAGTTTAAGACTGCTCAGCTTTGCACCCGCCAAAGTACTCAATGCTTCATGTTTTTCTAATTTCGTGTGAAACCTCTTGTTCAAGGCCTCCAAACCAAAGCATGCTAGGCATGTAGCAACGCTTAGACCCTCAATTGCTATTCCAGCCAAACTTCCAATTCCTGTGGCAAAAAGAACAATACCCCCTACAGAACATGAAGCCGAAACTGTGCCAATAGCCATAGATGTGTTTTGTACAGAATTGAAAACGGCCTTATACCTCCTTTTGCACCTGGAGTACCTCGTCTCTTCTCCTTCCAAATATTTCAAAGCTTCTGTAATATTATTTAATCTGAATGCGTCTGCCTGTAATGTTTTATCTGATGCAATTGGCATATGCGGATCAGGCACAAATGATGACACAGTCTCATGCGTCGGTAGTTGCGGATAGAAGTTTACCATTTTTTTTATTCACAAATATTTTTTTATTTAATCAGCAATTACATTTTGCAACTCTTCAAAAGTATACAATTTGCTGGCATAATAAAATGCAACAAGATCAATATGTTCAAGGTTTATGTAAGTTAGACGAACAAAAGTTGTTTTGTCGACCACCACCTTGACAGCTGGAACACTGCTCGAAACATTAATAACATCATTATTTTTTGTAATAGCAATAAAGACCTTTGATGATTCTGTTACTGTTTCGTCCCATGTAAGTTTAATTCCCTGTGCAATTTGAGCCTCTTTAGCAGTAGTTACTGATTTCATGATAATTTCAAATACTATTGTCGCTTCTCTAGCCACGACTAAGCTTGCTGGCATAAACACAACAGAAGTATCTGATCTACCCTTTCTAGTTGTAAGAAGATACCGCCGTCTCTCATAATTTTCAACTTTCAGTTTTTCTCTGCTATTGTTGTCTGGGGCAAAACTTGGAACAAGACTTACAATAAGCGGCCCCGAGTTAACAACCTTCCTAAACACTAAGGCACCTTCGTCATCAGTGTATACATAAGGACTAATAAATTCCAACTTTATGTCCCAGTCAATTGTGGGTGGTGGAACAGGCACAGGTGAAACCACCCACTTATTTCCCACATGTATTAAGTTGTAAGGCGCATTATTTACAGGTGGAGTAGGTACAGTAACATCACGCAGCTGACCAAGTTTAGGAATCTGTTTTTCACCGTCTTTCATGTCAACAATTACTTTCCTCTTGTACATGCCATTTGAATCAAGTTCAAAACCATATATTTCTCCAACATCCCCTTCCTTCTCAAAATCCTGTACATCAGCCAAATCTTTCAACTCTGTTACTGGACACGCAACTGGTATGATTCTCGACTTTGGACCACCACTCATTTTTTATAAACAAAAATAAAATTATTTAATTTCCAACACAACACTAAAATCATGCATAAGAACTGGTTTGTCATCCTGATTAGTTACAGATATACTTAGTGACTCAAAGAAACTAGAACCTAATTTCTTAAACTGCAAATTAGAAAATCTAACAACCACACTTTCACAATACGGAGCAGTTCCAGTTGGTAAGCATCTCAACAAAGTTGAAGGCTTTCCATTGTGAACATTCTCAGATGTGTTTAGTTCTTTCAAATAAACATTTAGCACTGTGTGTACTGACAAATTGATAGGGCGTTTTCCAGTTATTTTAAGTTTTTTTGTCTTCATTGTTATAATACCAAACTTAAATTCATCTAAATCATCTGATCTATACCAATCTTCGTCAATATAAAATCCAAGTAAATATGCAAATTTATCTGAGATCCTTAACCAATTTTGTGTCAAAAATTCTAATGTAACAAGTAGGTTAGCTGGATTTAAAGTTGCTTTAATTTTAAAATTACTTTGAAACCATTCAGCTATAGTACAAAAGTCATAATACCCGGGTGGTAAAGCTTCAGTCTTACCATCTAAATTTACTTTATTATATATATCATCTTCAATATTAAACCATTTTACTGTGTAGAACAATTCATGGATAGCTGCAGCCTTGCTACCATCACGATTATCAATCCCATTAGTTAACCACACTGGTTTGCTTGTGTCAAGATTTGTTAAGGTAATAAACATTTTTATTATCTCATATAAAAAGGATGGAATTTAAATCAGCAACCATTACCACTACAAACGCATTTCAATTTAATGTGGATGCCAAATACAATGTCGCACCTACTTATGAACAGAAGATAATTCAACTAAATCAGCTTGACATAGCTGTGTCTGACGCAAGCGTACAAGACCTATTCCAAGTGAAAGTACCAAATCCGTTTGATCATTACCTAAACCCTCCAATAACAGATGACTCAACTGCAAGAAAGTGGTCTTCAAGTCCACTACAGATGTTTCAAAACCAACTTAACTTTGCCATACTGTGTTCTACTACAGGCTGTGGTGTTTCATTCACAGATCATTTGAATCACTCAAACAAACTGATTAGATCTGTGTATCGTTTCCATGTTTATTACCAGCTTAGACGTATACTGTCAGAACTGCATACACCACTACCAACTGAATCCAGTTTCAACAGGTATAACAACCCCATGGATATGAAAGCATTTGAACGCATCTGTAATGAATTTAACATTAACCCTGGCACCAAGTATGACTTCACACAAAAACTTGATGATCACAAAGGCATGGGTACACTTTATTACGCTATGAGTCACAGACAATACCCTCAAGATTATTACCCTGGTTACACTTCATTCTCATCAAAATCTGAAGTCTGGTTAGGATCAATAGAGCAGAAACAGTCTAACGCCTGGACCACATTTATTTTAGATAAATCTGACGGGTTTACTCAAGCGGGAGTCGAGCGCGTCAATGAGTCTATCAGAACATATGTCTGGTGTATACTAGGAGCACAATCACTAACAAAATCGAATATTTTGAATGGAAGTGGAATATTTGAATCTCAAAAACAGTTTCTCGCTAATCTTGAAGATTCAATAAATTCATCAGTTGATCTCCCATCTAGCATACAGCGCTACCAAAACGTACTCAGATATGCCAGATCGAAAGTTGACTTTGTAGTTGGCACTGGGTTATACATGTTACCATCTGATCTTCAACTCCAAATGGGTACAATAACAAATTATAATAATGAAATCATTGTTGCAGGTGTTGGTCAGAAATTAGGACTCAATAAAAGTGTAAACTTAGGAGCAACAACTGCGCATGTACTGTCATTAAAATCATTACAGGAGGTTACTTCCCCTGCCCCACCACTGGTACCCATACAGTCAGTAACAACCCCTGACACACATGAGTCAGAACGAACTGCATTAGTAATTGGATTAACAGGACTAGGAGTATTACTTCTTTATCTGTTTCATTAAATAACCCGCCATTAACCCTCCTACTGTCACCAAAAATACCCACACATGTTCTGCCATAAACCCTACTGCCTTTGCCGCTGTACTAATCAACCAGCTGACAACCGTGCCTAAAATGCCAGGCAATGCGTCTACTGCTTTCAGAGCCAATTTCTTAAGCAAGTCTGATATGTGAGACAACTGTTTCTTTACCCACGACTGTAAATCTTTTGGATCTGTGGGAGCCGGTGGGCCCGGGGGTGGCGGTGCACCCCCACCAACCCCAGCACCGGAGACAGCCAGCACTACAGTGCCGATAATAAACCCAAGAGCTGTAATTAAACTAGCAATTGTAATACCCTGCTCTCTGAAAAGTGTTTTAAGTCTCTCAGCCAGAGTAGTGTCTTCGTGAAGTATTTTCTGAATAGTTTCTCTAATTCTGTTAACTTGGGTTTTCAGTTTTCCTCTTGCAATACTAATCACTTCTAACCGTCCTGATCTTTCTATCTGCAAATCATTTAATCTGTGCTGTATTCTCTCTTTCATTTCTGTGTCAAGATTCCCATTGTCTGCTGTAGCCAGTTTCTCTTTTTCACGTTCTATGTGTTTATCAAGCTCTCCCAGTTTGGCAAGATTATTAACCATCTCACCTCTTATTGTCTGCAGTGATTTATCCAATCCCATAATCTCCCTCATTGTCAAAGGTGGATCATCTATTGTTTTCAAAGCGTCATTTATTTGCCCTTCAGTAAATGAGGTTTCTTGTATCACAGTGTTTGCTATTTCTGGTAGGCTTGTTACTGGTGCCATTTCAATTTGTTGCCCTGTTGGCAACTTTGTTTGCGTGTCGTGAAGCACACTAACCAGTCTTGGGGGAACGGGAGACCCTCCAATTCCAAGGTACCTTGCCAACCCAGAGTTACCACCGACTTCACCTTTAATTGTACTTAAAGCTCTAAACTTAGAAGGATTATTTTTATGTGTTAGATTTATTTTCCCTCTGTCCGTATTTACAAATAAGTGCCCTTTATCATATTCAAACTGGTTAGGATCCAAGACATCTGGGCGCGCTCCAACACTTTCATAAAATGAGTTTACTTTATCTTTTAACAGTTCGTGATACAAAGGAGAAGTAGTTACCATTCCAGTCATATCTGTGATACTGGTATCTGAGGCATCCATGTCATCCATTTCAAAATCTTCATGATTAAATCCTCCCGCTGCCATTGTTTTATTAATTTATTATTTTTTATTGTGCATAATAAAAATGACACAGTCTTACGGATCAAAGTTAGACCCATACAGAAAACTACGTGAACCCCTGGGTGTTAAGGGCATAAGACAATCGATAGTCATCACGAACAATCCAAGTACCATAGACCAGAACCAAACACTTACAGTCAAGTTTCCAAACCTAGGTCCCAGTGACGTTATTGTTCCTGGCACTGTTACAAAGATCTTTGGCTCACAAGAGAAGAACGAGAGGATCGTATTTATCAAGGCAAACAGCCAGATAATGTTGGTAAACTTCGAATCAATGCTGGAGACAAAACAACTACTGGGGTACCAAAGGAAGTTATTATAGCAGAAACATATGGAACCAGATTTTACATTCCACTTGAGTTTGAAATCCTAACAGCTCATTTGCCTTATTACCAAGGGGCACTGAATGACCGTCTGAGCTTTGAACTAACTTTCAATGACTACTCCAAAGTTATAAAATCATCTGCCACAGATGCAACATACAAGATCTCTAACATTTCCTTGGAATATGAAATTGTCACACACACTGAACTAGCTAGACTCATTCAAAATCAGTACCAGTCAAGACTTCCAATTTATTATGACAGGGTGATTAGACATAGTTTAATTCCCAAAGACAAGAGTGACCCAATGTGGAACTTAAACTTAAACACACCAGCCAGGTCACTGAAAGGTATTCTTATGTTGTTTGTTGAACCGGTGAGTCCATACAAAAGAGATTCAGAAAAATTCTACAATCCTAAGATTACACATTTGTCCTGCACAATTGAAGGCCGCCCTAATCAAGTGTACGCTTCAGGAATGCTGCCTTATCAACACTATGACGAAACCACAAAGTATTTTGCGGGTGGAAGGATTAGAGATAAACCTGCAAACATTGCGTGCAAAGATCTACATCTGTATGATGTTAGGATCGGACAATACCTTACAAACAAGTATGCACTGTGGCTAGACCTTCGTAGTACAGATGACGATTATCTTCATGGGTCAGGACGAACTGTCGAGAACGGTAGTGATGGAATAACAATTCAGATACAAAAGAAGGTTGAAACTGCTGCAGCCATAAACATATATTTGTACCTGATATATGACGCACAACTCAATATTGCAGAAAGCAGACTGAGTGGACACATATATTAAAATTATATTGTGTATTAAAATGAACTGTAGCTTAATGACACTCGATCCACACTGTGGCTTATTTGTTGGTGCCACAGGGTGTGGGAAAACTCAATTCGTACTTGACTTATTACAAACAAGATACATCCACCATTTTGAAAACATTGTAATATTTTGTCCTACAATCAAACACAACAAAGCTTATCACAACCGTTTATTCATTTGGACTGACAACAACATATATTTAGTCGACCCTGAGAAAAAACTGAATGACTACCTACATTATTTTTACAAGCAATTTGAAGGACAGTCAACATTGTTTATTGTTGATGACTGTTCTGCAGAGAAAGACATTGTCAAGAAGAGAAACACTCTAGCAGAACTTGCCTTCAGTGGCAGACACGCAAATGTCAGTGTATGGATTCTCACTCAAAAATATAATGCTGTACTAAAAGATTTTCGAGAACAGTTAAAGTTTATCTGTTTGTTTTACTGTAAGGATCGTGACAGCTTCGAAGACTGTCTCAGAGAGAACGATGTCATCCCAAATAAGCATGAACGAGATGATGTAAAAAATAAACTGAAATCAACTAAGCATCTAAAGCTCATTTTAAAGACAGATCAGCCCACAGGGTATGGGTTAGTAAATTGATGTAAATTAATTTATACATTTGTTTGTCCAATAAAAATGACAGACGGACAAATCATACAAGTGCTTGATCTCACACACCTTTTCAAAGATGTTATGCACTTTACTGACTTAATATCACCCAAACAGACTTACATAAGCCTTTCAGCACCATCAGAAATATATGTTACATATAGTGTGACTTTGGATTATGTCGATGAGCATCCAAATGTGGAGCACATGACAGTTGATTTAAAGACACCTACTTTTAAAGTTGATGAAACCAACTATGGCTGGTTAGGGGAAGTTTGTTATAGCATATTTAAACAACTGCGCAAACTAAATGTTTATATTGACAGTGTTACAGTTAATAAAGTGGTATTACACAAGGTGAGCCAGCAGAGTTAACGTTAATATTTTTTATTTATTATTTTGTCGGTCAAATAAAAATGACGGACAATTCACAAAGCCCTGGCCCATCAAACCCTGGCTCATCAGGCCTACGTAACGTGTTTCACACAACAAACTTACCCATATCAAATACTAATAATGTTTACGAATCAATAGAAAACTCTTTTTCTGTCATACAACAAAATCTTCTTACAGGCAGTGTTAAGATTCAAATTGTTGCAAAAATAGAATTCACTAGAGTAGACGGTGAGGTGATTGTATCGTATATATCAACAAGACAACACACAGTTAACACAAGAAGAGAACCGGAGGTAGAGAATGTGTTTAGAGACAGACTATTACCAGACTTTCTCCAGGCAATCGACAGTGCAAAAATGAAGGGGTCTGGTTGGCACGAAGGACATGTACATGAACTACAATTAAAGCAGTCTAGGTATCATCCTATATTAGGTAAAGCATGGATACCACTGCCAACAGAGGTCGCAAACAAGAAAGCTATAGTCAATATTCAGAACAAAGACAATTTCTGTTTCATGTGGTGTGTACTTGCTAAACTACACTTTGTGAGGTCAAGACCTGATCGTGTATCTAACTACATCAAATTTGTAAATGAACTCAACTTTAGTGGCATTGAGTTCCCTGTTAAAATAGAAGACATAGATTTGTTTGAAAAACTAAATCCTGGTATATCTGTGAATGTGTATGTGTGGGATAATAAATCTGAAAACAAGTTACAGCCAATTAGAGTATCCCCAATTGCCCCAACCTACGGTCAGTCAGAAGATAAGCATGTTGACATGTTGCTAATCGGAGATGACAATAACTTTCACTACACAATTATCAGGAATATGTCACGTCTAATTCATGGACACACAACAAAACACAATGGGAAACAGGAAGTTTGTAAAAAATGTTTACAAAGATTCTCTTCTATTGCAGTGGCGCACAAACACATTTTACACTGCAGGTCAGCTGATGACATACAAACTGTACTTAAGTACCCAGATCCTGGTAGTCAAGTGTATTTTAAGAACTATGGGAATCAGCAAAAATTGCCGTTTGTAGTATACGCTGATTTCGAATCATTGGTTGTTCAATTTGAAGGTCCAGTTCCAGAGTCATTACCAAAGACTATAAAACTAAGTGACCAAGTGGTGTGTTCTTTTGGATACATTATTGTTAGGTCAGATGGTCTGCATTCAGAACCTGTTATCTACAGGGGTGAAAATGCAGCATGCCTGTTTTTAACAGAAATGAGACATCTGTATAGTCGGGTAGTACAGTATCTCACAACATGTCAGATGCCTTTGGTGATGACAGAAGAAGACAAACTGAAATTTGATACAGCTGAGACGTGTTGGATTTGTGAACAACCTTTAGGTGGTGATAAAGTTCGTGACCACGATCACATAACTGGGCGTTACAGAGGAGCTGCACATGGTGATTGTAACTTGAAATTAAAAATAGATCCTAAGACATACAAACTACCAATCTTTTTCCACAATCTCAAAGGATATGATTCACACATCATCATGCAGGCTGTAGATGAGTCGTACAAAAACATAAGTTGTATTGCCCAGACAACTGAAAAGTACTTGACTTTTAGGTTAGATAAATTAGCATTTTATGACTCCATGCAACATTTGTCTTTAGGTCTTGCTAGTCTGGCAGAAGGGCTGACTGAGTATCCAATAACAAGTAAATATTTTGAGCCAGACTTGATTAAGAAAGGTGTGTATCCGTATGAGTACATTGATCACTGGGTTGTGTTTGAAGAAACAAGACTGCCACCAAAAGAGAAATTTTATTCTACACTAACTGGAAAAGGTATTTCTGACTCTGAATATCAACACGCTCTTGATGCTTGGGGGAAGTTAGGGTGTCAGACAATTGGTGACTACCATGACCAGTACTTGAAAGCTGACGTTTGCTTGCTAGCAGATGTATTTGAAAGTTACCGTGAGAAGGGTTTGTTACACTACAGACTTGACCCTGCTTGTTACATCACTAGTCCTGGCATGACATGGGATGCATTTTTGAAATCCAGTAAGATATTTATAGACCTGTTGTCTGATCGTACGATGGGTGAAATGGTGGAACGTGGATTGAGGGGAGGGATTAGTATTGCATCGAACAATTACGCCAGAGCCAACAACAAATATTTGGACGGCCCGGACCTTGGCCGGGGTTTTGACCCCTCGAGGTCAAGGTCATTCATTACGTATTTGGACGCGAACAATTTGTATGGGTTCGCGATGTGTGAATTATTGCCCCTGAAAAACTTTTGTCTGTATGATTTGTCACAGTATGATGTAACAGGGTTAACAAACAATATTATTAATCTTGACCGAAACGACGTGAAGGGTTGGATTTTTGAAGTAGACCTGGAGTATCCACACCATCTACATGATTACCACAATGATTATCCGTTGGCTGTTGAGAAAATGAGTATGACAGGAAAAAAAGAAGACACTAAACTTGTACCGAATCTAAATGACAAATTCAATTATGTTTGTCACTACCGCTTGCTGCAGTTTTACATCAGACATGGGTTAGTATTAAAGAAAGTTCACAGAGGAATTCAATTTGATCAGAGTGCTTTCATGAAAGATTACACAACCCTTCGTGCCAGAGACGGCAACACTGCATTTGACAAAGACTTCTTTAAGCTTATGAACAATGCCTGTTTTGGCAAGACAATGGAAAATCCTCATCATAGAAAAGATGTGAGACTGGTCACAACTGAATTGGGTGCAATTAAACTTACAGGCAAGCCACAATACACTGGGTACAAAGAGTTTCATTCATCATTGTATGCAGTGTCACTCAAAAAAAAGATTGTTAAACTGGACAAGCCAGTATTCATTGGTATGGCAATTCTTGAATTGTCAAAACTGGTGATGCTTGAATTTTATTATGATTACTTCAAATTAAAGTATCCTGACTGTCGATTGTTATACACTGACACTGACTCTATGATCATTGATGTGTGTACTGAAGACTTTTATGAAGACATGAAAACAGAGTTACACATGTATGACACGTCTGATTACCCTAAAGACCATCCACTGTTCAGCACACAAAACAAGAAAGTGCCTGGTAAGTTTAAGGATGAACTGAATGGTGTGCCAATAGTTGAGTACGTTGGACTGAGATCAAAAATGTATTCTATACTGCACCAGAAGGGAAGTCAGTCGAAAGCCAAAGGTATCAAGAAAACAGCAATAAAAAATAAAGACATTCGTCATGAACATTACAAAGAAGTGTTAGATGGTGCATTAATGCCTGATTATCCAAACAAGTCACTGAGATCAAATAAACATAATCTTGAAATGATTCAAACACATAAGAAATCACTTGCAGTTGGAGACACGAAAAGAGTGTTTCACACTAAGGAAAAAGCTTATGCACCTGGACATTACAGGCTCAAGTTATCTGAAGACATTTGTGATGAACTGGTTGATGAATTAATTGATGACTTAGTTACTGAAATGAGTAACGGTGTCTGGGGGAATAATCTGTAATTCTTCTCTGACAAATGCCCTCTGGGGTGCAGGGTCAAACAGGTAATATATTGTTGCGTCTGCGCCGGGAATTATTTTTTTTATATTATGAACGGATGTTGACCAGATGGGGTCTGTCGCTCTGCGCTTTATGTCATTTTCAGCTTCACCTGGTTGATATAAATATCTCACCTGTTTAGTAAATAAACTTGTGACTGGTGCTGGGGTTGGGGCTGTTTTTGGCTCTGTAATTGTTTTCAATTTAATAGCATCAGCAGGTTTAGGATGGCCTTCATTGTTCATTGCTTTTATCACATGTGGTAACCTTTGTACCCATTCAGTGTTACGGGTGTCATGCATGAGTTCCTTAGAATACTGGTAACTGAAAAGTCTTTCTGATAACTGTTTGTTAAAGTTTTCAACAATTGCCTGCGATCTGTGTACACCTGGAATACCACGTCTGACCAGTACGCCATGCTTAGCAAATAACTGATTAACTGCACCTTTGAATTCTGATCCGTCATCAACTTGTACAAGTCTGGGGTATCTTAAGGGGCCTCGACTATATATTTTTGATAATGCTGTAGCAACTGTACTGGCTGTTTTGTCAGATATAGGTTCAGCGTCTTTGTACCTTGAAGCTATGTCTACGACAGTTAATGCGTACTTGTATCGTTTCTTTCTTATTGTGTCATGTGGTAAGAACAAAAGGTCCATTTGGTGTGTGTCATTAGGTGTTGTGTTCTCAAAATGAGGTCTCGTTATCTTTCTTGGAGCAGGTAAATATATCTGCCAAATTGCCTGTCTCTGTAACCATTGCTTGACTTGATTGAGTGTTATATCTCCGCCCACAGCGGCATGTAATTTCTGAATAGCGGTTGCTCCTTTATAATACCCTGATGGTGAGTAATATATTTTCGATAGTTTATTTTCGGCTGCCATTTTTTCTAGCAATGAAAACTCCAGTAAAATAAACAAATATCATTCCCACTAGAACAAAGATTATCTCCCCGTTTCTTTGTTCTGGGCTTGGTTGATAGTAGTCACTTAGTTTTGGTTTTGGGATAGACATATCTTCACCCGTGACTAAAAAATACTCACGGATTGCGTCATCTGTATTTGAAAACGTATGTTGTGCGTGACCTTCTAGCCTGAGTTTTTCATTGATGAAATCAAGTTTCTCAATTCTATTCTTTTCGTAATCCTGTTCTGCCTGTGCTAATTTTTCTGACGCTTCATTATGACGCTTTATTTCTTCTGCAGATTGTTCTCTACCCATTTTAGAAAAGAGATAATTAGAGCCGCTAAACGCGAGGGCGTTGACCATCGCTCCTCCAACCATAATAGCTATCGTCGCCATATTTATTTTTATTTACATAGATATATTTTCGGGAATAATTCCTTGTTTAACAAGAAGGTCTTTCGTGGCGATTGACGCTGTTACAACTACAATTAGCTTAGCGCTGTCTTCGAAATCGAGTCTACTGAGGTCTGCTGATTTCATTTTGAGTAGATTTTTTCCCAGCATAGAAAACGCTACTGCTAATGCACTGATTACTGCAGAGTGATACACAAGA
Organism: Semisulcospira habei; assembly: GCA_036245525.1. NCBI lineage: Eukaryota > Metazoa > Mollusca > Gastropoda > Semisulcospiridae > Semisulcospira > Semisulcospira habei. The sequence continues at coordinate 272,497,859 of BTPG01000001.1, forward strand.
TTCATTAAATTTTTTGAGTCATTCATTTCTTAGGCAAGAAAAAATTAAAATAATAAATTTATTACTGCATGATAAATGGGTCGACAACTTTGGGTATTGTTGGTAATGTGGAGACTTCTGTTTTTGATGATGGAGTGTTTAATTTTTTGGTCACTGTACGAGTCTGTGGCTTGTATTTTTTGTATAATTGGTAAGCTACAAAACCAGATCCGACAACAAATGCGGCAACTACATATTTTGCTGTTTCAGAATTAGACTGGGTTGAAGGTCTTTCACTTTGATGTGGGTGTGACAGGGGTGTTGAAAGTCCTGTTAGTTCCGACAGTCCTGACGGTCCTGACGGCGGATCACTTACATGAGCCTTTTCTGTTAGCGCCTGTAGCTGTAACTTTTTCTGCTTGTTCCATTCAGCTAAACGTTTACCAGACTGAACCCTTCCTGCATTTTTAGCTGTTTTTGTCACTGTGTGAATCTGAGTCTGGGCAGGGTCTGAGGCAGGGTTCATCTGTGGGGTCGTTTGGGGGGTCGTCTGTTGGTCGTCCATTTTTATCAGCAAAAAAATTTAATTTCGTAAAATCGATATGGCTGCTAGTTACAATTAATGTTACCAGAGGAGCCAGCAAATTACCAAATCTGTAGAATAAAAGGCAAGCTAATTTACCAATTGCACTCGTTACAATGGGGTTACTCTCGAGGTCATTTGTGAGATTTTCAATGTCTACAGGGAGAGCGTAACTCACAGCTTTTGAATATAAGCAGACAATTGATTTGCTCAAATCACGGGTCATTAGTGAAGCCATGTGTTGTTCATATTTAAAATGAAGTTTTAATAAATCAGCAGCCGTGAGGGATAGTATATCTTCAGTTGAATATAGCTTCCCAAGATAAGATTTTGAATGACCAGAAACCACTACAGATAAAAGTCGTTCCCGCTTCGAATCTAAGTCTATGTTTTCTACAGCGCCAATATCATTTAATAATAGCAGTTCATCTGTGTTCATTTTATAATAAAATATATTTTTAATAATAAGTGAAATAAAAAAGCACTTACCTTTGAAACGAGGAGCTGTTTCGACTTAATTAGTCTCATCAGAAGGGTCATCAACCCTTGACAGCTCAAAGAAGATGAAAAATTTTTAGTGGTCACCTATTTTGTACCAAAGACCACATGTCAAAGCCAAACAGGTGTATGTATTGCTCTCGGATGTAGTTTTGTGTGTGTCTGTGTGCTGAGCTGTGGTACATCCCTAGGAAAAACACTCGAACATGACACTCCCGGGCTGCGTGGTAAACGCATATCATGTGAAAATGATTTTCCAACACACCACACTAAGATAAAAATATTCTGTGGTGTGTAAAATTTGATGGTATGTACAAAAGCCGAGAGCAAATGTAAGCCGCTTATTCTTCGTAAGCGGCTGTGGAACTACTCCGTTATTTATGCTTTGCTTCCACTTGCTGCTGCTGCTTCTGCTGCTGCTTTTTCTTGTTTCTTTATATGAATAATTTGATGCAATTTTTGAAGTAAAGGGTTTTCATTTTCTATTTTACTCATTTTGTCAGAAATATTATTTGCAACCATTTCATTCATCTGTATATCTTTTTCTTTCAATCTTGCCTTTAGCTCCTTTTGAAGAATGACTTTTCTAATTTTTTCTGCCTTTCCCTCAAGGTTGCCATATTGTTTTATCATGGCTGACAATGACTGTAAATTGTTTTCATTCTCATACACAATTATTGCATCACAAATAGGTTTCATCTCTTCTTCAATGTTATTTAAGCTTGATTTTAAATCCTGTACATCAACATTCAGTTTCTCCAATTCTTCTTTAAAACGAGCCACTCTTGCCTGACGATAACACAGCCGCTTACGAAGAAGACAGGTTTGTGCAATCGCACTTTTAGCAGAGTATTGTGTCATGATTGACTGTACCTAGCTCTGGGGTTTGGTTTTATACTAGAAAATATCTTAACACGCATTAGTTCCAAGGCACGCCACGAGTCATGTTCAAACTGGCTTGATCGTGCCTGATTTCGAAATGTGCAAAACGTGCGGAATAACATCAGCTGACAAAACCAGGCAGTCTAACAAGCAGAGATATAAAACGCCACTCGTGACGCTCACTGTATGTCTTCAAAGAGTGGCAAATCAATTACTATGCCAACATTAAGTTCAATGCCTTTTGAAATGACCAGCAAAATCAACCTACACCCTTTGTCAGTGCCTGCGTGTTTAAACTGGCTTGATCATGCCTGTTTCAACATGTGTAGAAATAACAGTCAACAGTAAACACCCCCCCCCCCCTCGGGGTGGGTTTTTGAAAAATTCCAGTCAGCCGGTCCAAAATCTTTCGTCAGTGCTTGTAATGTTGTTATAAGCACAGACATAAAACAGAGCGGGGTAAAGGTGTATGATTACTGACTTTATAACGGGCCTCTCTCTGTGTAAAAAGGGGTGAGATTGACTGTGACGGCGCGTTGGCTGTTGGCCATTTGCATTTTAATGTCAAATCGAACGGGTAGACACATAATTGGAAAAATAAAAAATTCCTTTATGAATAGCGAGACAGTGTGGGTACATACCGATCTGATTCAAAAGATTTCGATCCCGGTTTCAAAAGGCAATCTCGTCCTGACAAGAAAATGTGAATAATTGCTATTTTTAGAACAGGTCTATTCATATCTTACCTGAATTGAAGTGGGGGTCTTTCAAAACCAGTCAAGCGTAGGCATGAGGTGTTTATGTATTATATGTAATTGCTTCGGGTTACAAGCACTGGTTTGATCGGGCGTTTTGTCTATGGGGGGGGGGGGATTTGAAGTATTATTAACACTATGACTGAGTTAACCCCTTAAATTCTCAGTCATAGTGTTAATAAAGATTCAGTTCTTTCTTTATATATCTAATTACAGAGAAAAATAAAAGGAATTTGAGAAAAAGGAAAGGCAAGGTCGTGTGCGTTTTTGTGAGCGAATAACATAGAAAAATGAGGACCATAGAAGATTCCCTAAAACTCTCATATTCCCCCTCTCTGTGCCAGTAGCAACTGATTATAGTTACAAGTACATGCATGCATACATAGGTACATGTCCTTCTATCATGCAAGTGTTCAAGTGATACTTCAGCTGATAATGTGCTATTTTTTCATGTCAGACCTCATAGCCCAATCCCAGGGTCATCAACCATGGACACCCCTGAGCCTTTGCCAGGTCACTCAACCTCTACACCAGGCCCTGCCTCACGGACAAGGCTGAAGTTGGCAACACCTCTGGTGTCAGAAATTTCTGTTGAATCTGAAACTGGCAGCGGAAGGTTTGTGGTGATTTACATGGACACACTATAGCACTTCAATGCTATCTTTTCCACATGGTCTACAGTGTACTCAACTTTCATGTGATAATGTGAAAAATATGTTTTCAAACTGAACTTAGGTACAAGTGTAAAGTTCCACCTAAACTCGATGCTTGGAGGAAGAATGAAAGCTGTTGAGGCAGTGCATGACAATTCTCTGCATGTTTTAACAAATCCAAGTCTGTTGTAGGATATCAACAGTGCTTGTGGTGTTTTCTTAAACCTGACTGAAAGAAGGAAGAACAAATGTGTTCTGATTTTTAAAATGCTGTGTGTGTGTGGGTGTGTGTGTGCACAAAACCCCTAAAATGGGTGACTTTCTTTACCATCCTTACGGAAAATGGGTATGTGTGAAATTCTGGGTGCCCAAGTCAGACACCCATTTTTTCTGAGGTTGTTTCTGCATTGTCTTGTGGTAAAAAGTTATAACAAATAAAAGAAATCAGTTTTCCCATTTTGAGTTGTTTACATGATGTTTTGTGTGTGCAGCACACTCGTCCAGCGTGTTTTGCCACAGAAGCGAGGGTCTGTGTGACGTCAACTTCCTTAGTTATAGATCAGCTTGATACTGATTGGTCGACTGCACAGTGACATAAACGGAGTTGTTTCCCCTTATCGCCTTGCTGACTCAGCAAAACACCATTGTCTTTCGTCCCGCACCGCTGTTTCGTTTGCAAAGGTAAATGTTATGCAATATTTTTTTATTTAAGAGCATGCCCAAGTGTACTTATTCAGCGCAGTTATTTGACTGAGAGGCTGACAATCCGATACAATTGCACAGTCAGCCGATACTGACCCGCTTCGAGAAAAGACGTCTGCTATGCGGCCGTCATCTGCTTCTCAGTCTTGATTCCTAAAAGATAATAGAACCCCACGATTTTAACAAAAGCTTTCTTCTTCAATAAAAGGAAATTCGTCCAATAACACCATTAAAAGGTCAATCTGTCATGCGATTTTGTTGTTTTTTTCTGACTTGTGATTGTTATCGAAAAGTAACTTCACACATGCAGTATGATGCATAATAAAAGGATGATGCCGCAGATTTCAGTGTGTATTTCAATTCAATCCTCGTATGCAAAACTGTCTTGCAATTCCAGGAACAGACTTCCACGAACAGCTTTTTCGGATTGTGCCAAGTTGTCGCTTTTTATTGTATTACCAGTTATTGTTCATAGGGGGCTGGGGGTACTGCAGTAATTATGTATATCTGATCCAAAATGTCAAGTTTACATGGTTGCATTTGACATGTTTGCAGCACTGTTTTGGCCACACTCAGGACTTTCTGCACACACCCAGCGCCAGATAGCAGCAGGATGTCCAATACCATCGGATCTATGGAAGTGGACAAGCACGCCCCTTCCTGGCACATGACCAAGGCCCATGGCAAAATTAGTCAGCTGCCCATGCAGTATCTCTGCCGGAATGCCCCCAATTACAAACTGGTAAGTGATTCTATGATCATCCTCATTTTATTGGCTCATGTGCGAAGCAAAAGTGAGTTTACGTTCTGGGTCACTGGTCGTCCCGTCCGTCCGTCGTCCATGGTAAACTTTAATGGTGGCATTTTCCCTGACTAGACTATTCAAGCCACATTCTGCAAGCTTGGCCCAAGGATACTTTGTGGCAAGACCTTTGTAATCATACCAATTTGAGTGACCTCTCACAAAGGGGACACGGGGTTGACAAATGTGTGAAAAATGCTTACATTTTCAGAAAACATAGATTTTGCTGCTGCAGAAGCCAGCCCTTGTCACTGAGGTCACACATATATGTAAATTGGTCATACACGGGATTACTCTTTTTATTCTTCTGCAAGGCCCCTTTAACCAAAATTGGACTATTTCTGTCCTAATGCAGCTTTTTTTATTTTCTTTTTTTTTCTTTTTCTAGTTGGCAAATAGAGCCTGGGATGGACTTGAGAGTGCAAGCTCATCTCAATACAAGGACAGTGATGACGAGGAGTTTGTTCCTGGCTGGAGCTCACAGGAATTCAGACTGTGGGTCGCCATCAATCTCTGGGAACTCCGACACAGACAGTATTGTATTGACTATGTTAGATTTCAAAGTGGCAGGTTCAGGGTGGGCAGGTGTCAGTGAAGCAAGTACCAGCAAGTGCAGTGTGCGGAACCTGGTGAATTAAGGGGTGTCAATGAGAATGTGGATAGGCAGAAGGAACATGACGTTGGGGTGAGCGCTTACAGAAGAAACAGGTGTGCATGTGCCACAGAAAGGGAAAGGAAAGTACAAATGGGTCAAGAAAAATGCATCTTACAAGATGTCCATGAAGATGAGGCAGAAGTTGCTAAAATTTTGTCGATTAAAAAAGGGACAAAGCAAAGACGTCAAGCATGTATCAGACTACAATATGAGGGTGATTACATGCATAACATTGCCGTTCTTGAAAAAAAACACAGGATGTTTGATTCCTAAGTATCGCACCAACAGTTGTAGCGTGGAAGACCTTCTTGCCTGTAGCCATTGCAAAGGGCTCTATCAAAGAAAGCTGATCTCTGTACACTCAAAACATTGCTGTCAGAAACCAGGAGAGTTTCAGTTCGCTAAAAGAGCACGACGTGGGAGGCTAATGCTCCCAATACCTTTAGATATTGACTCTTCCTTCTATCATAAGGTATTAGCCAGACAGAGATGATGAGATAAGCCGTCTCATCACAACTGACCCCTTGCTTCTTGAGTAAGGAAAGAGATTATTTGACCGCAGGGACATTGAAGAACACATGGCTGGACAAATCAGCTCCAGGATGCAGGAGTTAGGGAGACAAAGATTCTCAGAGTGAGATCAGAAATGAAAATCTCAATTTTAAATGCTGTGATCAATTCAGCTAGCTTTGATCATGTTGTACTGGCTGTAAAAGAGCTAGCAGAATTTGATGAGAACACACATCATTTTCAAAAAGGCAATCTCGCAATGCGCATAGGCCATGCCTTGAAAAAATGTTCACGGATCAAACAGTCACAGGCATCCAAACAGCTTGGGCATGATTCAGATGACAGGTGGCGACAGGAGCTCTCTGAGGCGCAGCGGTTTGACTCAGTCTTTACCGGGGACTGGTATGATTGTGTGTCAGCTACAGCAGCCCAGTCGGTTGGGAAAATGATCATAAACAAACCCAAGCTGATCCCATCATGTGAAGATGTCAGGAAGGTCCAAGAGCTTCTCGAGACAAGGATGGTTTTGGAAGATTATCCAACAGTGGTTAAAGCAATACTTTGCGCTATATCACTTTTCAACCGAAAACGAGGGGGAGAACTTCAGAGAATGAAGGTATCAGACTTCCGATGATGACAACTGTGGACAGAATCCTTCAAATGAGGCAATCAGTGCCAGCTCTCGCTGGTTTCCAGTATATCTTTGCCACACCTTCTGGTCAGAGGCCTTACAGAGGCCATGATGTTCTGAAGGAACACGCGCTACAAACACAAGTGTCAAACCCAGCCATGTTCACATTTACTCAGTTACGGAAGCAGGTTGCAACTTTGGCTTAGTCAATGGCCATCTCAGAGTTGGATCAGGATCAGCTGGCAGATTTCCTTGGTCATGATATTCGGATACATCGCCATATCTACCGCCAACCTCAAGACATCCTTCAAAAGGCAAAAGTGGCAAAGATTCTTCTGTCAGTTAACGATGGGATGACAGATTTTGAGAGATGCATTAGAGTTGAGCTGGGCGATGAAGAGATTGACTTTGACAATGAAGACACATCAGAAACTTGCAGAGAGGTCTCGGGGGAAAACAGAACCTGTGAATGAAGCAAGTACCAAGTCAATAACACAGGGATCAATGAGCATGACAGAGAAAAAACGCCCAGAGCCTGATGAAAATCTAGATGGTTTTGATGATAGTACTGCGTCAGCTCCTTTTCGAAAGAAAGCTAGATTTTCAAGAAAACCATGGTGGAAAGCTCCTCGCGCTGGGACCATATGGCGTTGAGGCGCGTCCCCTGGGTGGTGGATAGGGGGTCCCTCGTGAGAAGGGTGCACCGAATGAAATAAGGTGCCGTGAACCAACATGGTCTAAGGGAAGGTGACCCCAACAGAAAACCCCTGGTCCTCCTAGTAAGGGGGTTGGGCGTGGGGGTAGCTTCCCCACCCTGCAAAAAAGGAAATAGCTACAAAAACGCCGACGAAAAGACTAACAGTAATTCCTTTCCTGGAGGAGGAAGGTTCTTCTACCAGAAGACTTACATCAAGAGACTGGGAACCACCTGGAGTAGAATCGAAGGAGAAGCACAGGACAGGAGTCGCTGGAGGTCTCTCGTCGAGGGCCTATACCCGGGTAGGGGTGACAGGCGTAAGTAAGTAAGTATGGTGGAAAGCTAAAGTGAAAGCTGTTCAAACTCATTTCCATACACACCTCATCATGAACAAACTTCCTGGAAAGGCCGAGATATAGCAGGCAATCGCAGAAGAGCCCGCAATTAGACATAGGCGCTAAACAAACATTAAGGATTACATCCGCAACAGACTGAAAAAGTTTCAAAAGAAACGAATTGAGATTCACCAAGAGAGCACACTCACGGCATTTTTGTTTTCATAAAGATTTATTTATTATTATTGGATTGGTTTCAGCGTGTATAGCTTGTTTTTATCTGTTGGACGCCTGGATCATTTTGTATACTGTATAACTGTGACTTTGCAAACCAAACAGCCGTTGGGGATGAAAGACAATAATAAAATAAGAAAACCATTGTCAACATAAAGAGTTATTACAAGAGTGTTACTATGGGGTTGGTCCGTCTGGATCATTTTGTATACTGTATAACATGTGTCTTTGCAAACGAAACAGTGGTTGGGGACAAAAGACAATAATAAGATAAGAAAATCATTGTCAACATACAGATTTATTACAAGAGTGTTACTATGGGGTTGGTCCGCCTGGATCATTTTGTATACTGTATAACGTTAATGTGACTTCGCAAACGAAACAGCAGCTGGGCTCAAAAGACAATAATAAGATAAGAAAACCATAAAGATTTATTACAAGAGTGTTACTATGGGGTTGGACCACCTGGATCATTTTGTATACTGTATAACATGTGACTTTGCAAATGAAATGGCGGCTGGGGACGAAAGACAATAATAAGATAAGAAAACCATTGCCAACATAAAGATTTATTACAAGAGTGTTTTACTATAGGGTTGGTCCACCTAGATCATTTTGTATACTGTATAACATGTGACTTTGCAAATGAAACAGCGGCTGGGGACAAAAGACAATAATAAAATAAGAAAACCATTGTGAACATAAAGATTTATTACAAGAGTGTTACTATGGGGTTGGTCCGCCTGGATCATTTTGTATACTGTATAACATGTGACTTTGAAAACGAAACAGCGGCTGGGGACGAAAGACAATAATAAGATAAGAAAACCATTGTCAACATAAAGATTTATTACAAGAGTTACTATGGGCTTGGTCCGCCTGGATCATTTTGTATACTGTATAACATGTGACTTTGCAAATGAAACAGCGGCTGGGGACAAAAGACAATAATAAGATAAGAAAACCATTGTCAACATAAAGATTTATTACAAGAGTGTTACTCTGGGGTTGGTCCGCCTGGATCATTTTGTATACTGTATAACATGTGACTTTGAAAACGAAACAGCGGCTGGGGACGAAAGACAATAATAAGATAAGAAACCATTGTCAACATAAAGATTTATTACAAGAGTGTTACTATGGGCTTGGTCCACCTGGATCATTTTGTATACTGTATAACATGTGGCTTTGCAAACGAAACAGCGGCTGGGGATGAAAGACAATAATAAGATAAGAAAACCTTAAAGATTTATTACAAGAGTGTTACTATGGGGTTGGTCCGCCTGGATCATTTTGTATACTGTATAACATGTGACTTTGCAAACGAAACAGCGCCTGGGGACAAAAGACAATAAGATAAGAAAACTGTTGTCAACATACAGATTTATTACAAGACTGTTATTATTCGGTTGTTTTCAGCGTGTATAGCTTTGTTTTTATCTGATGTACGCCTGGATCTTTATTTCCTCAAAAACATTACCGATGACATGACTATGTAGAAGTGTCTACTACTTACTCAATTTTAGCCTAAGAACCCGTTGTGTTACCACACAACCCGGGAGGCACTCGGGGAATCCCCAGAGGGACCGAGAGTTGTCTCCCGTTCCTGCCCATCCGGTTCCGAGTCACGTGGTGCCAACCAGTCAGTATACTTAGATCACGCTGTGTAGACGTGTTTCTGTTAGCCTACAGACTTGCCGTTGCTTGGTGCGACCGGTTGGCTACGCCGCTCTTCTCATTGACTTGTTGGTTGAACTTCTGCTTGCGCCGACCCTGCCTGTGCCCTGTGTGGGTCTGTTTCGTTCCCTGAGTGTTCGGCTACTGCCTCTTCTGTGCCTTGGGTTGCTTGGACTTCTCGGCGCTGATTTGCTGGGACGCCGCCCGCTTGCGCGCGCTCAGGGTGGTATGGAGGTTCCTCCCCCTGTCCCCGCGCCTGCTGAGAGTTACGGTGGCTGTGCTAGCCCTCGGCCGGCTCCCAGGCTGGGCGCCGGTTCGAGCAGAGGCACTTCCTTTTTCATCTTCGTTGTTCTTTTTTGCGCCGAACGCTCGACTTAGCGTGGCGGGGCCCCACGTGCCCGCGCCCGCTCACCTTTTCAGGTTGATGGGTGGTGCAGGAACCGGCGCTTACCTGCACGCTTGTACCTTGTTTGTTCCTTTGGCGTGCTATTATGCGTCGATGGCTCGCTTAGCTTGGCGGGGCCCCACGTGCCCACACCCACGCGCCTTTCATGTAACCGTACCAGACGCTTCCTGCATGCTTGTACGGTTATCGTACCATTCTGCGCCGAATGCTCGCCTTAGCTTGGCGGGGCCCCATGTGCAGCGCCCACTCGCACTTCTTGTTGGCAGATGTTGCAGTACCGGGCGCTTACCTGCTTGCTTGTGTCTTCTTGTGCACTATGTGTCGTATGCTCGCCTTAGCTTGGCGGGGCCCCACGTGCCCGCGCCCACTAGCTTTCACGTTGATATGTGTGGCAGGACCAGGCGCTTACTGGCATGCTTGTACCTTTTTTGTGCTATTTGCGTCAAAGGCTCGCCTTAGCTGGGTGGGGCCCTACGGGCCCGCGCCCGCGTGCCTCAATGTGTGATTGTGTTGCAGCTGCCAGGTGCTGACCTGCACGCAGTGCCGCGAGTTCCAATGGCCGTCGGACAACCACAAGGTCTGTCTCCCCTGCGCTGGATGCGCCTCCGACCACGCTTGCGACACCTGCTCCACTTGGCATGAGCTGCGCTGGTCGCAGTTATGGAGCTTTTACAGGCGCGAGCGCCCGGCACCAGTGTGTGATCCTTCTCCAGTCGAGGTGCCCCCCCTCCATACCCGGAGCAGTGACCACACGAGACCACATCAACCTTGTGGAACGGACGCCACGCCGGACTGCTCTTAACGCGACCGCTTCCAGGAGGGAGCCCGCCCGGACAAAGCCCGCTGGTTCCTACGGGGAGACTACTTGCCGGCAGAGCGCCCGCCTCACTGAGCCCGGCCACTTGGGACGCGCCACGCGCCGTCCCGTGTCCACTGTCAGTCCTCGCTCATCTCTATTTGAAAAGCACGCTGACTCTTTACGGTGAGTCGTTTAGCCGGCAGAGAGCCCCGCTTCACTGAGCCCGGCTCGAAGAGACCTGTATCCACGTGTCCGAGGACCGGGTTCAGAGCCCTCATGCTACTCCAGCTCTTCCAGACGCTCGCGCTCCTCTGTTGTTGAGCGCAGGAAGGACCACGTCACGCGCCGCACTAGCGGGCGCAGACCCTCCACTCGTCGGCCTCGTCGCGCTCGGCCCATTTGCGGACGTCGTTCCCTCGACCAGCCTCCCGCTCGTCTCGGCCCTCGTATCGGCCCTCCTCTCCTCCACGCCTGATGCGCCGCCCTTCGTCCTCTCCTCGACGGCGCCCTAGTGGGAGCCCCCCCCCCCCCCCTCTCGGGTTCGTCACCACCGTTCCCTTTTTCGCAGTCGCAGTCGCTCCCCCAGCTCCGGAGGCCCTTCCCGCCTCGACCGGCCTTCTCCTCGTCGTGTCTCGCCGCGGACGCCGCCCCATCTTTTCCGGCAGAGCCCCCTCGGAACTGGCCATTTTTCCTCCTCCTCCTCCGGCCGCCGGGACTTGACCGTCGTCGCCGCTAGCCCTCGTCTGCGCCGCCGGGCCCCCCCCCCCCCACCCCCCATTCCCGGTTGATGACGAGGTCCTGCTAGGCGGGCTTAGCCGCGCCCCTTCTCACTCTCCCTCTTCGGACGCCCCCAAGTTGGCCTCGTTTTCGTGTGCAGACACCGTGCTAGCCTTGGATGAAGCTGCTCGCCTCATCGCCGCCACGCTTCCCGCGGACGCCTGCCCGCCGTCCCCCCCCCCCCCCCCCACCCCGCTCAAGAGGAAGGTCTCCGCGTTTGTCGACGCTGGACGGCAGGTGAAGAGGTTCAAGTCTCTTCCGCAGCCCCCCTGGCTTTCGTGACCTGCGCGACGCCTTCTCTGCTCATCTGGCGGCGGACTGTAGGTGGCCAGCTGGACTCGACATTGCCTTTCGACAGGACTGGTACGCGGGCCATTCCCAGGCCTTCACCTGCCCTTTTCCTGCTTTGGACCCTCCGGCCTTGGTTCAGGCTGGCGGCGCTGCCCTGCTGAAGCGCTCCCTTTCCCGCGGACTGGATAAGACTGCCTCGCTCCTCCGTAACACCTTGGCTTGCTCGGGGTTCCTGGAGCTGCTTACCCAAGCCTTCGTTCGCCGCGTCGAGGACGTCTGGCACCCCTCTTTGACGCCCCTCCTAGGAGACCTACTCGCTCTCGCGGAAGTGGCCAACCGGGCGGCGTATCGCTCTTCAGTCAACATCATCGCAGCCACCTCCAACTGCGACCTGTTGCGTCGGGATGCCGTGCTGCTGGCCTGCCGCCGAATGGGGGGATTCGGCCCCCCCAATCTGAGGACTCAGCAGCGGCGTGCTCCCCTTGGTGGCCCCCTGCTCTTCGGTGAGACCTGGCACACAGTGAAGGATGCAAACTCAGACCGTTGGCCTCGCAGGACATGCGGTCGTCTTGCTGGTCGCTCCGTTCTCCTGGAACCGGTCCTGGACCACCGACCTCCTCAGCCTCACCACGGGCCTCCTCAGCCTCGCCACGCCCCCCCCCCCCCCCCCTTGCTGCTACCCACGCCGAGCACAATGCTCAAGCAGCCTCGCCAACCGCTGTTCCACCCGTGCCCGGAGCGTCTCCTCCTTCACGCCTGGAGATTGTGTGGCAAGCCCTCACCGCTCCAGGCTTCTCGAGTGCAGCAGTGGAAGCGATCGCTACAGCCCGCAGACCCTCGACAAGGCGCGTCTACGAGGGAAAATGACGAGTGTTGTACTCCTGGTGCGATGAAAAGCGCCTCTCCCCCACCGAACTAACTAATCCCCAGCTCGCGGACTTCTTCCTCTGGCTCTTTGGAGACCAAGGATTAGCCCCTATCACCATCCATGATTGCCGACATACCGGCACCTTGGCCGCCCGGACCCCGGCGCCTGTAAAGACATCGCCAACCTTATGACTCACTTCGGCCTGCTGCGTCCAGTGCCCCGCTCACTCATTCTTCGCTGGGACCTTCCCTGGGTACTGATGTGGCTGAACTCTGCCAGATTTGAACCGCTGCCTTTGGCCCGCTTCGCGGATGTGACTCGTAAGACATGCTTCCTGTTGGCCCTTGCCATGGCGACCCGAGTTAGCGAGCTACACGCGCTCTCAGAGCCTGCCTGCAGTTTAGAGCGGATGGTTCCGTGCAGCTGCTCACGGACCCTGCCTTCCTTGCCAGGTCTCCTTTGACCGCGCCACAGGTGATCACCTTACGGCCGCTGCGGGATACGAACTTTCCCCAGGAGACCAGGCAACAAGATCCTGTGCGCGCCCTACGCGTTTACCTACGCCGAACCAAAGCCATCCGGAGAGGACGCTCACTCCTCTTTCTACCTTTAAACGCCGGCAGAACTGACATAAAAGCCCAGACGATATCTTCCTGGCTACGCTGGGTCATACGGTCCGCCTACCAGGACCTCTCCCCACAGTGAGCGAATGCTTCATTGGTCATGGTCGTTTTATTTTTTAAATCAACAGGGTGTATTGGGGATGGCGAGGCGGTGGTGGGGGCAATGGTGGGTTATTGTAAAAAATCCCCTAATTTAAACGTCAATGCAGCGTAATCGATTTTATTGTCTTTATCTTGTACTATTATCTATCTCTCCTGTTTCAGAAACTGGGAACAAACTTTGTTATTTTATCTTACTCTTCTGAGAATATTTATTTTTTGACAGGCAGCAATAATGAGTTTGAACATTACACCAAAAGACTAAACACGATTTTTTTTTTAAATAAAATTTTCAAATATGGGTGCCAATCGGGGCACTGATGCTCAAATTCCAGCTACAGTTTTCTTCAAATATAAAATCTGTAACTATCACACATTCAAATGTGTTGCCGTGTTAGTACATGTATGTAGCAGGCAAGTTTTTCATTGAGTTTGATGCATGCATGGGTGGGACTGAAAAAAAAGTTGAATCCTGAAGCGAGGGTCTTGGGGCACTTTTTAAGTTAAAAAAAAAAAAAAGTTTTAAATCCAGAAATCCGGCTGTAGCCGGAAAAGTCCCACCCATGGGCATGTAACTGCAGGCATGACCAGTCTTTTTGTTCTATTAGTGTTACTATATTTGCAATAAGTATTGACATATTGTAAATTTCTTGCATCCAATTTGTATTGGCAGAGATGACCAAGTAAAGGAAAACACAGAAGAAATTGAATTGGAAGACTTTGTTTATGGTTGTCCACCGGGCGACGAGGAAGAAGAGCAAGCGGTGCCACCCAACATTTTGGCTGGTGATGGGGTGTGGCACATGTCAGCTAATGACTGTGAGCGAGTGACTAATGCTCCGATTTGCATTGTCTACTTGGACAAAGTGATTGAGCTGGCAGCCACACCAATCACAACCTGCTCTGTCAAGACTACCAACAAGACCCATCACTATCCGGCATAGTTTTTACGAGTCTGCGCTGTACTTGAAGTGGGTAGGTCTGCAAATATTGAAGCTTTGAAGGCAGGCTTCTCGTCGTGATCCCGACTCGACTTAGGTTCAATTATTGACGTTGATGACTGTTCATGTGTGGAATATATGTTTGACGAGTAGTGGATCCAAATCAGATTTACTATGCCAGTCACTATCCACAACCATGCTTGAGATGTAGTGGTTTTCTGTTATTGGCATTAGGACAACCTTGCAGGACAACTTAAATTGGTTGGATTCACGATTAGTAGAAGCAAACTGAAATCCCTACAGTGAACAGAGGAACTAATTGCAACAGTAGAAGCTATGTTGCTATAAACTTATTCAGCGAGACCTCAGTAATATACCTCTGCCAAGTTTCACCCAAAAATTTTGAGTGTCCATTATATTGCAATCAAGACGTTACTTGTTTCCTCAAAACACATTACCGATGACATTACTATTAGGAATCGTGTCTAAGCTAGACTAATTTTAGCCAAAAATTGTTGTGTACATGGTAGGGGAGGTAACAAGGGGCGCTATAGCCTAGGCCGTGACCCGAGTAGCCATCCCATCCGGGCACGCGCCCACCGGATGCTCGCCAGTCTGTTTCTTCGCTAGACAGTGGATGGTTGTGTACATAGATAGCTCTCCTTCGTAGGGAACAAACTAGTGTTGGTGTCTTCGACTTTCCAAGTATTGGAAGTGCTAGCAGCTGTGTGCTTTGTGCTAGGCTTGGACGCTTAATTTGTGGCTTTTCCTTGGCGGTTCCGGGGATTTCTTAGGTCTGGCGAGCCTAGTAGCGAGTCCGCGGCTTGCGGCTGTGTATGGTGTGAACCGTTCGTCGCGTGTCCTGAACTTTCCGCTTCGGTGGTGCTAGCTGTGTGCCTTGTGCTAAGCCGGGACGCTTTGCCTGCGGAATTTCCTCGTTGGTGTTCGTATTCTGCTTCACCGGACGAGCCAGTGGCGCCGTTGTGAGCTGCTGCCAGGGACCACGGACTTGGACTAGCCGGCGGCGGACTGGGTTCTCCTCCGGCGGTTGTTGCTGGGCTTCGCCGAGGTGACGTGGTTGGTCTTCGCACCATGTTGATTCGCCGACTTATCCATTATCCAGTAAAACCTCGGTTATTGCTCTCGGCCAGCGCTCAAGGGAAAGGGAAGAGCGCCGGGCGTTGGCACGCGCCGTGCACTTGGCCTCATTTAGTACGCGCGGATACTCGTTGCGGACCCACGGGGGTCACACTCGCTCGCCTTTCTGTGTTGCAGGATGCAAGTCCACACCTGCACGCGATGTGGGCAGTTTCAGTGGCCTAGTGATGAGCATGCCGTCTGCCTACCCTGCCCCGGCTGTGCCTCCACGCACCCGTGCCTGGTCTGCGCCACCTGGCGGGAAGTGCGGTGGTCCCAGCTATGGAGTTTCTACAGTCGTGAACGGCCGACATTAGTACGAGAATGAGCTCCAGCATCGGTGACTGCCACAGACCCGGCGATTGGTATTTCGCCGGTTGTGGAGCCTCGAGGGGCAAAGGATAGACTGATGCGTGAACGGCCGACACCAGCCCCAGTACGATCTCCAGCATCGGTGACTGCCACAGACCCGACGAGTGGTATTTCACCGGTTGTGGAGCCTCGAGTGACGCGGGATGGACTGGCATGTGAACGACCGCTACCATCCCGAGAACTTCGGTGATTGCCACAGACCCGCCTAGTGGTATTTCACCGGCTGTGGAGCCTCGAGCGGCACGGGATAGACTGATGCGTGAACGTACTACATCATCCCGAGAATGAACTCCAGCATCGGTGTCTGCCACAGACCCGACGAGTGGTATTTCACCGCATGTGGAGCCTCGAGTGACGCGGGATGGACTGATGCGTGAACGACCCACATCAGCCCGAGAATGGACTCCAGCATGGGTGACTGCCACAGACCCAACGAGTGGTTTTTCACCGGTTGTGGAGCCTCGAAAGGCACGGATTAGACCAGCCACTGCCTCCAATCCTTTGCACGAGTCCAGCCTGATGTTCGGCGCCCCTCTCCAAGGTTAGGGACAGGGGACTGCGACCGGACAAGTATGCTGGACTGACGAGCGCCCGCTCGTGGGATAGAAAGTATATGGACGAGACGGGATCGCGCGAGCTGACACGCCCCCCCTTCCCGCCCCCCCCCCTCCCTCCATCTACCCTCCGGGGACGTCGTTCTCTGCACCCCGGGGGATACTTCAGCATGAATAGACCGTGACGTCCCGGCCGCGGTGAGTGACAAGTATCCTCGGCGGGACGAGAATGCTGGTCCATGCGGCGCTCGTGTGTTTTACGCCGCAGGACGGGGACTACTCCTAGAACATCGGCTGGTGCGCACCAACTCGCAAGTACTGAGAGCACCTGTTCGTCGGATAGTAGTATTCTGGACGAGATGGGATCGCGACGAGCTGCCTCTCCCCGTCTCCCCTCCGGTGCAGCATGGCTAAGGATTATGCTGGACCGTGTGGCGCTCGCGTGGGAGTATGCCACTCCAACCCTCGACGCTCGTCCAGCACAGCCGTTGGGCGCCCCGCACTTAGGGCATTGACAGGGGACCACGAACAGCCAAGGCTGCTGAACTAGTGTGCACCCGCTCGTCGGGAATGGTAAGTGACGAGTCGGGATCACGACGAGACTACTTGAAGCTTCACCGTCTCGCTCCAAAGGCCAATAACATTATTTATTGGTTGATTGGGGGTTAACGCCGACAGTCGACTAAGGTCGTCTCAGGGCGGAGGATCAATGAAAGGCGTTAACGACCGGACAAGACTGCTGAGCTTGCGTACACCCGTCTGTCAGATAGAATTTAACGGACGAGCCGGGTTCACATCGATTTCGCACACCCCGTCTACTCTCAGATCGGTGCGGACGGACCATTGGGCGTTTGACGTACGAGCGGGCTGCCGTTCCTCGACGGCGGCCGCTCTCGCAGGACAGGCCGCCGCTGCCACAGACTGTTTCCCGCGACTTGGAGGCGCCCGTCCCCTGGGCCTGCCGTCGGGACAAGAGTACGGCCGACCAAACCTGTCACAGGCCAACAGAGTTTTCCGCCTCAAGCGCAGTGCAAGTACCATCGCCCCGGCCGAGACTAGGGGTCATTGTGCGGCGTGCACCTGACTCTCACGGAACAGGTTGTCTCGGGCTGCGCGGGTTACGACGCAAGCCTTACGGCCCAACCTAGCTTCGGGCCCAGGGATGATGCCTTCCCTGGACAGGATGATCCTGCGGGGCTTTGCGCGCCCGTGTGGCACTTAGAGTACTACGAGCGTAGACATAGCGTCGGCCGCCACGGCCGCTAGTAGGGCTTGGGTGTACACATGTCGCGGGGCTATTATAGGGTGTACACATTGTAGAGCGTTACAGCTGGAAGGTACGTTAGCGTTGTCGTTTAGTGATCCGCTTTATTCTCTTAGTAGCTCCGCCTGCCGGCGCCCTAGGGCTGTCGGACAGTTTCTTGGTCCCGGGACGTTGCGCGTCAGTCTGTGGAGACGGCACTTGGCTACGCATGACTGAGCCTCTACCGGGCTTCGTTCCGCGCAGTTCCTGGCTCCCCTGTTACCTCCTACTACGCTGCGTTCCACTCCTGGGTCGCCGCCTTGCCGGCTACCACTTCGTGTGCACTGGTGCTTCGGGTTACCCCCTGCGCTGCGGCCTCGACCTCCCGACCGTTGGTGGCGGCTACAACAGTTGATGCGCGCTCCACTCTGTACCAGCTCGTCGCCGCCGCGCCCTGCGGTGTGGAGAACGCCCCAAGCCTTCGCGCCGCAGTACTGCCTGTGGACTGGGCGGTCAGCCAGGACTCGTCGACATTTCCTGGCGATCTACTCCCTGGACAAAGTTGCGTTCGGCTCGCCTCCAGCGGTTACTTCCGCCTCACCCTCGACGGCGTGGTCTTCCAGTGTCGCGCACTTCCCTTCGGCTCTTCCGCAGCCACTGGGTGTTCAACTGCTTCTGGACGCTGTAGTGGACTGGGCCTGTTGGACGTCTTCGTACAGCCACGTCGACGTCCCTAGCATCATGGAAGAAGAATTCTTTCTGCGCGTCAACAGACAGCCCGTCTCCTAACGTTTCTCCGGTTTGCCTTCGGCGGGGTCATCTATCAGTATCGTGCGCTCCCTTCGGTGTCAGTCGCTGACTTCAAGAGTGGCGGATTCAGCGTTTCGCGAACCCAGCGCGGCGGGTGTTTCAAGAGCAGACGTCCTACGCCAGACGATGACTTCAACTTCAGGATCTGGTGAGTACTGCAGCGGACCTTTGTCCCCTACGATGCCTCTACTGTCCCCCCTCCCCACCCCCCCCCCACCCCCCGCTTCAGCTGCTCCCGCTTCTCCACGGACGACCCTCGACGGACGACCTCGAGTCTCAGGTTCGGGTGCGGCCGTTGCTCCGTCCTCACCTTCTTCGCTGGGCGGTTCCCGTCTGCCTCGAGAAGAGAGATTTTTCTTCTCGCCTTCGCCCCAGATGTCCCTAGCGCCGTCGCAAGTCGCGCCGTCGCAAGTCGCGCCGCCGCGGGTGCTCACCTGCTACAGAGTTTCTACTCAGCCTTCGGCGGATGTGCTCCGGACCTCGTGGCCCAGCATCGGATATCACGTCGACGAAGTCAGGAGCTTCTCCGCCTCTCCGACAGTGCCACAGTCGTCATCTACGTTAGAGGCAGGGCGGGATGCGGTTCCTCTCCCTTCCTTCCTCCTCTGCTAGGGGCTCCGTTGGTGCGAAGTAGAGACGTCGCTACCCGAGAAGGAGTCTTTACGGGACTTCCGCATGACCTGCCGACTCCATCGCGCGTCGCGACCAGCAGCTCCGCTCCGAGGGGACGCGCCGTCCGGACATCTTCGGGTGATTGGCGCGGCTGTGAGCTCCATATGACCGCGCCGACATGGTACCGACAGCTTCCTCGCTTTGTCTTCCACCGTTCCATTGCCGCTAGCCTGAGTAGTCGACGCTCTCTACCTCTCTTGGGACGGCCTCGTCGCCTCGCCGAACCTCCTACCATGCTAGCTCCAAGCTCCGGCTCAGCTTAAGGTGCCAACGCGGTCCTGTTCCGGGTGGAAACTTGCTGCGGAAGGTACTCGTGACCCGCGCCGTGAAACCACGCACGTTGACTTGCAAGTCCCCAGAACTCTCGTCACACAGCTCAGAGGGTGCAACGCGGTCCTGTTCCTGGTGGCCCATTTCTGCTGGACCAAGTCGTGGACCACCGACCTCGTGAACCTCGCCACAGCTAGCCCCGCTGCGGCTTCCCACACCATGCACGATGCTCAAGCAACCGCGACAGGCGCTGTTCCACCCTTGCCCGACCGACTCCTCCTCCACGCCTGGAGATTGTGCGGCAAGCCCTCGCGGCTAGAGGCTTCTCAGGTGCAGCAGTGGAGGCTATCGCTACAGCTCGCAGATCCTCGACTAGACGAGTCTACGAAGGGAAGTAGGATGATTAGTACTGCAGCAAAGGTAGTTGGTTTTATGGCGGAGCATGTGTGGGTCTTTTTGGGTACAGTAGGAGGGTTGATGGTGGGTTATTTAATGAAACAGATAAAGAAGTAAAGCCCCTAATCCCGTTAGGCCTATTACCAATGCAGTTCTCTCTAACTCATGTGTGTCAGGGGTTGGTGTTGGATCCGGGGCTGACTGTACTGGTTGTATGGGTGCCGGTGTTGGGGCCGGGGCCGGGGCCGGGGCTGGGGCCGGGGGTGTTACCGTCTGTAATAATTTTAATGACTGTACATGCGTGGTTGTTGCTCCTAAGTTTACAGATTGAATTAGTCCGATTTTTTTTTTCTTTGTAAGTGCATTTAATTGGATATTGCGTCAACTGTGATTTCATTAAACATGAAACTTCGGTCAATAGCTATAACTCCGCTCTGATATGACATCATATATTCATAGTTATTTGTGATGTTTTTGAAGACTATCACATCATCCGTTACTTCACCTGTTGTTTACATTTTTGTGATGGTTCTTTTTTTTTTGTTTTTTGTTTTTTCTTTCTTTTTTTTTTAATACTTTTTATTTGCATGACACACACACACACATACACCTAACACAACCAAAGTTACAAATTGCAGAGTTACAGATCCAATACAATATACTACACATAACTTTCAACCTTAACAAAGAAAAGAGACAATGTTTACTTATAATCTACAATATACTGAGTATGAGAGAGAGAGAGAGAGAGAGAGAGAGAGAGAGAGAGAGAGAGAGAGAGAGAGAGAGAGAGAGAGAGAGAGGGAGGGAGGGAGGGAGAGAGAGAGAGAGAGAGAGAGAAGAAAAGCAGTAGTGATAAAATAATACAATTACAAGGTAATTTCGGAATACAGAGACCAATGACGATTAAATATCTCTAATTTACCTTTCATTACGTATGTATGTTTTTATACAGAATAGCGATATTTAAGCATCTGCTTAAAATGCACAATATTTGGAAAAATATTTTGCAGTCTTGATTTGTATATGTGAAATTTTGCCAATAACAGAATAAGGTCAAACACCTTATCTGTGACAATATTTTGCTGTCTACCAAAAAGTACAAATATCTCGGACAGGGAGAGAGTGGGAAAGTGATTATATGCATCTTTTAACCAGTCGATTAGATCTGTCCAGAAGGACTGGACATGCCCACAGTTCCAGAAAAGGTGTCTTAAGATTTCTTCCTCACTTCCACAAAAGGTACAGACAGATGAATCTGACAATTTTCTCAAAAAAAGATATCTTTTCGTTGGAAGCATTCGGTGGATAAGTCTGTACTGAAACCAGCGTAGCTGAGAATCAAAAGTAGTTTTTATGGCCGTACAGAATATTTTCTCCCACTCTAAATGAGTTTTAAAGTGCTTATTCCATTTTTCTACGCAGATGGGATTTGATCTTAGTTTGGTCAGCCGTTGATAAGTAATCTTGCACCCTTGGCAGATAACTTTCCAAGCACAAGTGTCCGAGATGACTATTGAACTATCTGCGTCTATGTTGACACTTTTTTTTTGTATTCTCTAATTGCTCTAATAATTCCAGCATACGTCAGAAAGTGTGTGCTTATATCAGGATATTTTACCTTGAAGTCTTCAAAACTTACAAAGTTTCCGTAATTATCCATAAGATCTCTAACCTGAAAGATCCCATTGCATACCCATTGGGGGACATTTACAATTTTTCTATCAAGCACAATATGTACATTATAATGAATACATTCATTTGCAAAATCACTAAAACACTCTATCGTACACTTATTGTACACTTTTTTATAATGTCTGAGAACATCAAACAAAACTTGTTGTCTGCACACTTTAACATCAGTATATTAGCAAACTCCCCTCCAAGCTGAAAAATGTTTACAAACCTAGGACATAACAAGAACAAAATCGTTTTCACAAGAGAGTCATTACAGTACAGTCTTCTCAGCCAGCTCACCTTCATAGAAGAGAGGAATGAGTAAATATCCACCATTTTCAAACCACCTTGCTCAAAAGAGGAACAAGCTTGAGATTTGTTAACCTTTCCCCTTTTATTGTTCCACAGGAACGAGAAAAATACTTTATTTACTTCCATCATAAAAGTGTCTGCTGGATCCGGAATATTAAGAAATAAGTGTACAATTTTGGACAATGCAAGGGTTTTTATAACAGTTACTTTTCCATAAGGTGTCAGGTCCCTTCTGGACCAGACTAAAAGAATCTTCCTAATTTCTATTAATTTATTTTCGTAGTTTATTTCCACAATATCTTCAGTATTAGTAGAGAATTTTACTCCCAAGACTGTAAATATACTTGGGTTCCACGATAAATTCAAATTTCGCATAAACCGTTTATTTGAATTTTTCCTTGACCCAACCCCATATAACATGCGTTTTGTCATAGTTTATTTTCAGCCCTGAAATAACAGCAAACCTTTCAAGGGTTTCTATGCATTCACAAAAGGACTTTTCATCGTCATCCAAATACAAAGTGGTGTCGTCTGCAAACTGGGACAACAGAATATTGATATGTCCAATATTGATACCTTTAATATTCTCATTTTTTCTAATCATAATGGACAGAACTTCTGCCACAATTAAGTACAAGTATGGCGATGCGGGGTCCCCTTGCCTGACTCCTCTGCCTACACTGAACCATTTAGAGTATTGTCCATTTAAGGAGACACAAGCACTGATATCTGTGTAAAATGTTTTAATCCAGTGTTTGATATTGGGACCGAACTTGAATAAATCTAGTGCTTTAGCAATAAAAGACCACGACACACTATCGAAGGCCTTCTCAAAGTCTATCAGGAGAAGAAGGCCCGGGATACGATGTTTCTCTGTTGCTACTAGCACATCGTATAATAATCTGATATTTTCTCCAATATAACGTCCTTTTAGGAAGCCTTTTTGATCATCATGTATGAGGCCAGGAAGGACAGACTTCAATCGTTCCGCTATGCAGGCGGAAGCAATCTTATATGACGTATTTAGTAATGTTATTGGTCTCCAGTTCTTAATGTATTTCTTATCCTTACCTTCATTGGGTATACATGTTATTATACCCTGCCTTTGGGTTATTGACATGTGCCCTACTTCAAAAGCATGGTTAATAGATCTAACCAAAAACACACCGATATCATTCCAGAAAAATTTATAAAATTCGTTTGTAAAGCCATCTGAGCCTGGACTTTTATTATGCTTCGTGTTTTTTTAGAACGTACAGGGCTTCTCTGGCTAATATAGGACCTTCAATGCCATCACTCTCTTCTTGTGGTAAACGTGGAGCAGTAACAATAGATGGCAAGTCAACCTCTAGCACCTTATTAGGTTTATACAATGTTTCATAAAAACACTTTGTATCTTCAATTATTTGCTCAGGATCAAAAATTAATTCACCGTTGTCGTTCTCAATACAGTTCATTGCATTATGTGTGTAGTGTCGTTTCTCAAGGTTACAAAAGTATCTCGTTGCTCTCTCACCCTCACATATCCATCTGGCTCTCGAACGAACTATCATGCCGTCAATTTTCTTATTTCTAATAGTTTGCAGTTCTTCTTTTAAAGTATGGAGACCTTGTGAATTAACATCACTTAAATTCTTTTCTAACTTGTAAATTTCACTTTCTAGTCTCTTTTCTTGTTTGTCTTCTTCTTTTTTCTTGAATGAGCCATACGAGATACTTTTCCCCCTGATCTCCATTAGTATGATTTCAAAGAACAAACTGTCATCGATGGTTAATTGAAAATCCTCGTTGTTAATTGTATGTACATTGTCGAAATTATAGACAAGTGCCCCATATTGTTTTTTAAGGTCCACCAAAACCTGTTTTACGGAATCAGCGTAGACTTTGTCTTTTAACAGACAGTTATTAAATTTCCAATAGGAGCGCGCCTTTCTTCTTACTTCATCGGTCATCAGCTCCATAGAGATCAAAGAATGGTCAGATCTGTAACTTATACCTATATCCACTTTTTTTAGTTTTGGCAACAAAACGTCTGACACCAAAAAATAATCTAGTAAACCTTCTCCATGTATATTCCCTCTTATCAGGGTTTAATTCTCTCCATATGTCGACCAGTTCAAGAACTGACATCAATTCCACAATTTGTTTTCTTGCCCTCGGGCGATGTATACCCCTATAACAAAAGGAATCCATGGTTGGGTTGAGGATGACATTCCAGTCACCACCCATAATAATGTTTTCATTATCCATGTTCGTTACATGATCGCACAGCTTTTGGAAAAAAGACGGTGAGTCGCAACCGCTAGGGCCATATACATTAGCAAGAGTACAACGTTTTCCGGCTATGTCGATATCCATTATAATAAAACATCCACCACCATCCCGAATTATATTGTGAACCTTATATTCAAAATTATTGCTAAACAAAATAGCTACGCCTTTACTGTTTGACTCGTTACCGCTGAGCCAACATTCATAACCCCACTGACTTCTGATGGTGTTTTCTAGGTGAACTTTCAGGTGTGTTTCTTGTAAGAAGTAAATACTTGCGTTTTTCTTTCGAAGGTGATCAAAAATATCACGCCGTTTCCTAAAATCAGATAGCCCGTTACAATTGAATGAACATATTTTCAGCGAGCTTGACTTAGCCATTCAAGTCATTTACAAGGCAAATATGACTCATAATAATAGTCAACCTCACAGTTATCATAGCATCTCGTAATTGAAAAGGGGGCCACTCATAACACAAAAGACCTGCAGGCGGATACACGCCAAAGATTACAATACTAAAAGGCAACATATGAACAAAAATACATGCGAGTTTGCACCCGGACCAGACAAATAAATGCATGCATAAAAGGTTCACTGGGTACAGAATTTTTTTCATGTGTACTAGGTTACAAGTCCGTCTTGCATCCAAACCCATCGAGCTCATCAAGCATACAGAGAGAAAGAAGGATAGACAAGAAAAAAGAGAAAAAAAGAGACACAGAGAAAAGAGGAACATGAATTTCAAACATAGTACAAATATATAAAAGAATATACAGCAACACATACTTCACGAGACAAGAACTAGTCAAACATAGTACAAATATATAACAGAATATACAGCAACACATACTTCACGAGACAAGAACTAGTCAAACATAGTACAAATATATAACAGAATATACAGCAACACATACTTTACGAGACAAGAACTAGTCAAACATAGTACAAATATATAACAGAATATACAGCAACACATACTTCACGAGACAAGAACTAGTCAAACATAGTACAAATATATAACAGAATATACAGCAACACATACTTCACGAGACAAGAACTAGTCAAACATAGTACAAATATATAACAGAATATACAGCAACACATACTTCACGAGACAAGAACTAATAAAAAATCGGCTAGGCCGTGCTGACCTAATATCCTGAATTAAATTACGTTACAATAAAAAATGCAGCCTGTTTAAACCTGAATACGGGTGGAGAAGGGTGGGAGCGGGGGAAGAGGTGGGAGGAGGGGGTTTGGGGGGGGGGGGGTAGTAGGTGACAGATGTCTAAGTATATGAAGAGAAAGCAGAGGTGACAGAGCTTTCCAGAATTATTACACCGCTGTTGGGGGAAACCGATAACGAGGGCGGGAAAAAGAAAAAAAATAATAATAAATAAATAAATAAATAATAATTTTTAAAAAATACAAAAAAATAAAATAAAAAATAAAATAAAAATAATAAAAATATAAATAAATAAAATAAAATAAACCCACCGATGTACGACACAAAGATAAGATTTACATACTGCGTGAGGACAAGAGCCATAACTCGTACGTTAAGGATCGTTCTCAGGCTGTTATTGTTAATGGCCATTTGTTAATTTAACACTTAGCTCATATCTGCTTATAGTCTTTTGTTGTGTGGAGTCCCTCAGGGCTCCGTATTAGGGCCTGTTTTGTTCACTCTATATTCACAACCTCTATCTGATGTAATTGCCGCCCATGAGTGTGATTTTCACAAGTATGCTGACGATACTGAATTGTCAAGAAGTAGCGCGCCTAGCCATTTCAGCTCCGCTAAGATGAGCGTACGGTGTTGTATAGACGACGTCCTGTCCTGGATGACTAGCAACAAACTTAAGCTTAACACTGACAAAACCGAAGTCATGCCTGCCGGCTCTCAGTCTCGCCTTAGTCTGATCGACGGCGAGTTCGCAAACATTGATGGCTGCAGCGTTCCCTTCCAGAAATGTGTCAAATATCTGGGTGTGAAGATTGACTCGACGCTCTCCACGCATGATCATATCAGTAGCGTCTGCCGAGCTGGTTTCCTTGAGCTGCGCAGAATTGCTTCTCTCAGACCGTATCTCACAAAAGGTACGGCGTCAAGACTTGTAAATGCATTCATTACTTCCAGGCTCGATTATTGCAATTCTGTCTCTCTCTTGGCTTGACTTCGCGAACGAAGATTCTATAGGGCTTGCCCACGTCGTCTGCAGGAGTTCAGTGTCATAGTCCGTGGGCGTTTCCTAAAGCCTGCGCGGTGGAGCTTTTTGGTGGAGTGCAGTGTGCGCAGTACTGGCCCCACCCTTTAAACCCTTGGTTCGTTTGCCGTGGCCGGCCTAGCGAGCTGGGACGGTGGCATCGAGGTCCTCGGGTCGTAGGTTTTATATCAGACTGTCCTTGTCTTAGTCTCTGGCTCAAAAGCCTTCCCCGGAGACACGGGGGCTTTGATGTCAGGGGTTTCCTCCCTTAGCCTTTCCGCAGCCAAGCGGCCAGGCCTGCAAGGCAGCAGGGGACTCGTGGGGGCCGGGGTCGTCTATGTCCCGTGCAGATGTGAACATCTGCCCACTGCCCACTGCAATTCTGTACTGGCAGGTTTACCGGCAGATCAGATTTCACGCTTGCAAATGATTCAAAACAATGCGGCGCGTCTCATCTTGAAGAAACGAAAGAGAGACCACGTTACGCCTCTACTGAAGCAGCTGCACTGGCTGCCCGTCAAATTCCGTTGCCAGTACAAAATTGCAATTTTCGCCTATCGGCATTTTGACGGATCTCTCCCGCCGTACCTCTCTGCCAAGCTGTCTGCCTATCAGCCATCACGCACCCTCCGTTCCTCCAGTGAAAAGCTGTTAAAAATCCCGAAGCTCAACATGAAAACTGTCGGGGAGCGTTCTTTCACCTTTTTCGCCCCAAGTGTGTGGAACTCGCTGCCAACGGAAATACGGAATCTGCCCACATTGTCACAGTTCAAGGCTCACTTAAAGACTTTTCTTTTTTGTCGGGCATTTAACACTTAGCTCATATTTAGCTAACTGTTGACTGACTGCCACCTATTCTGATCCCAGAGGAAGTGAATGTAATGTGTGGGGAAGGGATGGGGTGGTTTAAAGTAGTGCATAATTGTGCGTGTGTGTCTGAGAGAGAAAGGGTGTGCTGTTGTGCATGCGCAGTGAGTCCAGTGTTTTCCTGGAGAACAGCGCTATACAAGAACTATGTATTATTATTATTATACAATGGCAGAGAAAACAACAACAACAACAACAACAAAAAACAGCGCTCGTGGATCGAGCACTGACCTTATTTCACTCACATGGCAGCCGGGTCGGCATGTGCACCCGAGAAGAAAGAGCGTACACCGAGTCAGGTAAGTCAAAGTATAGTCTGATCCTACAAAAGTAAATGCACATACAATTAGAGTCAACGCCTCAAAGCCCGTACCAGCCATGGTCACAGTGTGCACGTGCAAATAGCGAAACCTGTGTACTTGAGGAAGTCAGGCTGTGGATAAGGCTATAGTCTGTTCTTACTACGGGTGGCATCCGCGAAATATATGTCGCACGCACACACACACACTGTAAGCCATGGCTTCACACTAAACTATGCAAATAGTTCTATAGTGCATTCTTCATTTTTTTTTTAAGTTGTTGAAAAGAGGAAAAGAAAAATCAGTGTACACATGCTTCCAATAGTTAACCATCATTGATCCACAGGCTATGTTCGTTGATTCATCTCCATTGGACTATGTTTACCAATAGTCTATTTTGACCAAACTCAAACAGAAAGAAATCATCAAGCGTGCAAACGCAGTACATCCTGCTCCGTGAGCCTGGATCGCTGATTTGAAAAGGGCAGACATACGTACTGATACAAATATACGTGTATGTAGGTAGTATAAAGTAGCCCTTATGTTATAGTCCGTTCCTACAACCGGCAACACTTTGAACACATTGCCATTACAGTCATGTTCATTCAAAATGAAAAAGCTATAGTCATAATTTTATTCCGGCATTCCATTTCTGTTGCACGGAAAATGTACATAATGCATGCAGTTCAGATAAAGGTATTATAATAGTCTGTTCCTATACAGACGTGTCTACTGAACGATCGCAGACGTGTTATATCTAAAGTGGCTAGTTACACTAGGAAAACCTTGCCGAAATCCGTGTCTTCAGCAAGTTAGGCATGTGTAAACTGACCGAAGGGTGATTTTAGAGTTTTAGAGATTTTAGAGTTTAAATTTACACATGGACATGAACAGCAAATGTATCTTGTGCAAGGTGTGTGTTGCCTATAACCCCTTCCCCATCCAGCGCCAAGCGTGAGGGCTGGCTCAAGCGTAACGACCCGGCGGTACTGTCCTAGGGGCACCAAACCACCCAGGCACCACTACCGAGCCGTCAGAGTCGCTCCACCTCTCACATGTTATACTATACAGTGTCTAGGCATAGGCTCGGCACTGGAAGTGAGAGAGGAAAGGCATGAGGTAAACATGTAGAATGCATAAGCGTGACCGAAAAGAAGAGCCCGGTATTAGGCAGAGGCCTGCGGTCACAACAGTAGACCACGACCTCTGGCCCCCTCACAGACCAGGCCCGCCGCCCCCGGGCCTCGCCCACGCTTAAGCACCCCTCTGAAAAATCCTAGGTGTATTGCAGTGATATGTAGTACACACATGCCACCCCTCACATTCAACAAGTTTGTCCCGATTTGGCAAAAGCCCCTGTGCCGCCCCCCAAGAGGAGCGAGACCTTCACTGGCTTGTAAAACTCGCTCGTCACAGAGACGGACACCCCAGCCCCACCTGGACAGGTCTATACGTGTATAAATACATGTAACACAAATAGAGAAAATACACGTGCGTGTATTTTGTCTGTGTGCGGTTCTCCGTGTGCATGCACTGTCAATTGCTTGTTCCGTGTGTATTCTGATTCTGTGATCTTGAAATCTGCGGAACGGTGTTTTTCTTCTTATTATTATGAATGTCTTCTGGCGTCTCACCACTGCACTGTTTCCAATGTTTGGTCCAGGTTTCCTATTCATTAATATTTTCTGTTGCGCTGTGATATATTAAAAAAAAAAAAAAAAAAAAAAAAAAAAAAAAAAAAAAAAAAAACGTTGGTCTGATTGTTTTACTATGAATATGACACAGAAGCCACATACACCTGGAGACGAGTGGTATTTCACCGGTTGTGGAGCCTCGAGTGACGCGGGATGGACTGGCATGTGAACGACCGCTACCATCTCGAGAACTTCGGTGATTGCCACAGACCCGCCTAGTGGTATTTCACCGGCTGTGGAGCCTCGAGCGGCACGGGATAGACTGATGCGTGAACGTACTACATCATCCCGAGAATGAACTCCAGCATCGGTGTCTGCCACAGACCCGACGAGTGGTATTTCACCGCATGTGGAGCCTCGAGTGACGCGGGATGGACTGATGCGTGAACGACCCACATCAGCCCGAGAATGGACTCCAGCATGGGTGACTGCCACAGACCCAACGAGTGGTTTTTCACCGGTTGTGGAGCCTCGAAAGGCACGGATTAGACCAGCCACTGCCTCCAATCCTTTGCACGAGTCCAGCCTGATGTTCGGCGCCCCTCTCCAAGGTTAGGGACAGGGGACTGCGACCGGACAAGTATGCTGGACTGACGAGCGCCCGCTCGTGGGATAGAAAGTATATGGACGAGACGGGATCGCGCGAGCTGACACGCCCCCCCCCCTTCCCGCCCCCCCCCTCCCTCCATCTACCCTCCGGGGACGTCGTTCTCTGCACCCCGGGGGATACTTCAGCATGAATAGACCGTGACGTCCCGGCCGCGGTGAGTGACAAGTATCCTCGGCGGGACGAGAATGCTGGTCCATGCGGCGCTCGTGTGTTTTACGCCGCAGGACGGGGACTACTCCTAGAACATCGGCTGGTGCGCACCAGCTCGCAAGTACTGAGAGCACCTGTTCGTCGGATAGTAGTATTCTGGTGCAGCATGGCTAAGGATTATGCTGGACCGTGTGGCGCTCGCGTGGGAGTATGCCACTCCAACCCTCGACGCTCGTCCAGCACAGCCGTTGGGCGCCCCGCACTTAGGGCATTGACAGGGGACCACGAACAGCCAAGGCTGCTGAACTAGTGTGCACCCGCTCGTCGGGAATGGTAAGTGACGAGTCGGGATCACGACGAGACTACTTGAAGCTTCACCGTCTCGCTCCAAAGGCCAATAACATTATTTATTGGTTGATTGGGGGTTAACGCCGACAGTCGACTAAGGTCGTCTCAGGGCGGAGGATCAATGAAAGGCGTTAACGACCGGACAAGACTGCTGAGCTTGCGTACACCCGTCTGTCAGATAGAATTTAACGGACGAGCCGGGTTCACATCGATTTCGCACACCCCGTCTACTCTCAGATCGGTGCGGACGGACCATTGGGCGTTTGACGTACGAGCGGGCTGCCGTTCCTCGACGGCGGCCGCTCTCGCAGGACAGGCCGCCGCTGCCACAGACTGTTTCCCGCGACTTGGAGGCGCCCGTCCCCTGGGCCTGCCGTCGGGACAAGAGTACGGCCGACCAAACCTGCCACAGGCCAACAGAGTTTTCCGCCTCAAGCGCAGTGCAAGTACCATCGCCCCGGCCGAGACTAGGGGTCATTGTGCGGCGTGCACCTGACTCTCACGGGACAGGTTGTCTCGGGCTGCGCGGGTTACGACGCAAGCCTTACGGCCCAACCTAGCTTCGGGCCCAGGGATGATGCCTTCCCTGGACAGGATGAGCCTGCGGGGCTTTGCGCGCCCGTGTGGCACTTAGAGTACTACGAGCGTAGACATAGCGTCGGCCGCCACGGCCGCTAGTAGGGCTTGGGTGTACACATGTCGCGGGGCTATTATAGGGTGTACACATTGTAGAGCGTTACAGCTGGAAGGTACGTTAGCGTTGTCGTTTAGTGATCCGCTTTATTCTCTTAGTAGCTCCGCCTGCCGGCGCCCTAGGGCTGTCGGACAGTTTCTTGGTCCCGGGACGTTGCGCGTCAGTCTGTGGAGACGGCACTTGGCTACGCATGACTGAGCCTCTACCGGGCTTCGTTCCGCGCAGTTCCTGGCTCCCCTGTTACCTCCTACTACGCTGCGTTCCACTCCTGGGTCGCCGCCTTGCCGGCTACCACTTCGTGTGCACTGGTGCTTCGGGTTACCCCCTGCGCTGCGGCCTCGACCTCCCGACCGTTGGTGGCGGCTACAACAGTTGATGCGCGCTCCACTCTGTACCAGCTCGTCGCCGCCGCGCCCTGCGGTGTGGAGAACGCCCCGAGCCTTCGCGCCGCAGTACTGCCTGTGGACTGGGCGGTCAGCCAGGACTCGTCGACATTTCCTGGCGATCTACTCCCTGGACAAAGTTGCGTTCGGCTCGCCTCCAGCGGTTACTTCCGCCTCACCCTCGACGGCGTGGTCTTCCAGTGTCGCGCACTTCCCTTCGGCTCCTCCGCAGCCACTGGGTGTTCAACTGCTTCTGGACGCTGTAGTGGACTGGGCCTGTTGGACGTCTTCGTACAGCCACGTCGACGTCCCTAGCATCATGGAAGAAGAATTCTTTCTGCGCGTCAACAGACAGCCCGTCTCCTAACGTTTCTCCGGTTTGCCTTCGGCGGGGTCATCTATCAGTATCGTGCGCTCCCTTCGGTGTCAGTCGCTGACTTCAAGAGTGGCGGATTCAGCGTTTCGCGAACCCAGCGCGGCGGGTGTTTCAAGAGCAGACGTCCTACGCCAGACGATGACTTCAACTTCAGGATCTGGTGAGTACTGCAGCGGACCTTTGTCCCCTACGATGCCTCTACTGTCCCCCCCTCCCTCCCCCCCCCCCCCCCCCCCCGCTTCAGCTGCTCCCGCTTCTCCACGGACGACCCTCGACGGACGACCTCGAGTCTCAGGTTCGGGTGCGGCCGTTGCTCCTTCCTCGCCTTCTTCGCTGGGCGGTTCCCGTCTGCCTCGAGAAGAGAGATTTTTCTTCTCGCCTTCGCCCCAGATGTCCCTAGCGCCGTCGCAAGTCGCGCCGTCGCAAGTCGCGCCGCCGCGGGTGCTCACCTGCTACAGAGTTTCTACTCAGCCTTCGGCGGATGTGCTCCGGACCTCGTGGCCCAGCATCGGATATCACGTCGACGAAGTCAGGAGCTTCTCCGCCTCTCCGACAGTGCCACAGTCGTCATCTACGTTAGAGGCAGGGCGGGATGCGGTTCCTCTCCCTTCCTTCCTCCTCTGCTAGGGGCTCCGTTGGTGCGAAGTAGAGACGTCGCTACCCGAGAAGGAGTCTTTACGGGACTTCCGCATGACCTGCCGACTCCATCGCGCGTCGCGACCAGCAGCTCCGCTCCGAGGGGACGCGCCGTCCGGACATCTTCGGGTGATTGGCGCGGCTGTGAGCTCCATATGACCGCGCCGACTTGGTACCGACAGCTTCCTCGCTTTGTCTTCCACCGTTCCATTGCCGCTAGCCTGAGTAGTCGACGCTCTCTACCTCTCTTGGGACGGCCTCGTCGCCTCGCCGAACCTCCTACCGTGCTAGCTCCAAGCTCCGGCTCAGCTTAAGGTGCCAACGCGGTCCTGTTCCGGGTGGAAACTTGCTGCGGAAGGTACTCGTGACCCGCGCCGTGAAACCACGCACGTTGACTTGCAAGTCCCGAGAACTCTCGTCACACAGCTCAGAGGGTGCAACGCGGTCCTGTTCCTGGTGGCCCATTTCTGCTGGACCAAGTCGTGGACCACCGACCTCGTGAACCTCGCCACAGCTAGCCCCGCTGCGGCTTCCCACACCATGCACGATGCTCAAGCAACCTCGACAGGCGCTGTTCCACCCTTGCCCGACCGACTCCTCCTCCACGCCTGGAGATTGTGCGGCAAGCCCTCGCGGCTAGAGGCTTCTCAGGTGCAGCAGTGGAGGCTATCGCTACAGCTCGCAGATCCTCGACCAGACGAGTCTACGAAGGGAAGTAGCGAGTCCTGTGCCACTGGTGTGACGACAAACGACTCTACCCCACGCATTTGACGGTTCCCCAGCTGGCGGTGTTTTCCCCCTCTGGCTATTCACCGACCAGCATTCAGCGCCAATCACCATTCGGGGCTAGCTGGCCTTGATCGCTGACACGTACCGGCATTTCGGACGGCCCGACCCTGGCGACTGCAGGACCTCGCCGATCTTGTGGCCTCATTCGGGGCTACAACGTTCCGCCCTTCGCTCGCTCGTGCCACGATGGGACCTGCCCTGGGTGCTGACCTGGCCCAACTCTGCCCGCTTCGAACCTATCCAGTTGGCGCGGTTGCCGGACGTGACGTGGAAGACTTGCTTCCTACGGGCCCTCGCCTCTGCCTCCAGGGTCAGCGAGCTGCACGCCCTTTCAGCACGGCCCGCATACTTGCAGTTCCGGACGGACGGCTCTGTTCAACGGCTTCCTGATCCGACGTTTCGCGCCTTTGGCTGCCCCTCAAGTGGCCACCTTTCCACCTTTACGAGATCCTGGCTCTTCCCGAGAGTCCAGACAACAGGACCCGGTGAGGTCTTTACGCGTTTTACCTGCGCCGGAACAAGCCGCTACGCAGGGGACGCACCCGCCTTCTCCCCCCTCTGACCTCAGGTAGACATGACATCTCAGCCCAGACGATATCCTCCTGGCTCCGATGGGTGATACGCTCCGCCTACCAAGATCTCCCCTGATGCAGCCAAACGAATGAACATCAGGGCGTTCGAGGTCAGAGCCATGACCGCTAGACTAGCGTTCTACCGCAACTGCGCGGTTAAATATATTGTGGCGGCCGTGGAAGGGCGAGCACAGTCGACCTTCGCCCGATTCTACCTGATGGACCTCTCCAGCCAGCGTCAGAACCTTCGTTGGTGGGAGACATCACGGCGGAGCAACACTCCCTCCCTGCGCCCCAGGCGCTAGTTGGTAATCTTCGCTAAAATTATCGGGAGGTTGTTTGGGAGGGCGGGTCTCATTGACAAGTAACTGGTGGTTAGGGGCGTTATAAGCGGCACCCACCTCCTCTTCGTCATTTTCCTAATAGTAATGTCATCGGTAATGTGTTTTGAGAAAACAAATTAATTTTTCTCTAAAATGTATTTTTCGAAAAATACTTACCGATGACATTACTCGGATGACCCTCCTACCTGCCCCGCTTGCCGCTGTTCCGCTCAGAAACAGAATGGCGAGCATCCGGTGGGCGTGTGTCCGGATGGGATGGAAGGAAGGCTACTCGGGTCACGGCCTAGGCTATAGCGCCCCTTGTTACCTCCCCTACACAACATTTTTGGCTAAAATTAGTCTAGCTTAGACACGATTCCTCGCGCTGGGACCATATGGCGTTGAGGCGCGTCCCCTGGGTGGTGGATAGGGGGTCCCTCGTGAGAGGGGTGCACCGAATGAAATAAGGTGCCGTGAACCAACATGGTCTAAGGGAAGGTGACCCCGACAGAAAACCCCTGGTCCTCCTAGTAGGGGGGTTGGGCGTGGGGGTAGCTTCCCCACCCTGCAAAAAAAGGAAATAGCTACAAAAACGCCGACGAAAAGACTAACAGTAATTCCTTTCCTGGAGGAGGAAGGCTCTTCTACCAGAAGACGTATGACGTCCTGTGGTGAAAGCCGGAAGTCTTCGGAAGCCACAGGACCGAGCCGCCTCTCTCTATCCAGGGACACAACCATGGGCACATGGAACGTCAAGACCATGTACCAGAGCGGCAAGGCCGCCCAGATAGCAGCGGAAATGCAAAAGTACAACCTTTTCCTGCTAGGTATCAGTGAAGCCAGATGGACGCAGTCTGGCCAAAAAAAAGCTGTTAAGTGGGGAGATGATTCTGTATTCAGGTCATGAAGAGGAGAATGCCCCCCATACAGAAGGAGTAGCATTCATGCTGTCACCAGTGGCACAGAGAGCGCTGATGGGCTGGGAACCTCTTGGGCCAAGAATTATCACAGCAGCCTTTAGAACCAAGAAAAAGCTCAAGCTGAACGTCATCCAGTGTTATGCGCCCACCAATGACAGTGACGAGGAAGAGAAACAAGAGTTCTACGACCGACTCCAGAGTGCCGTGGACAAATGTGCGGAGCGAGACATCACCATCGTCATGGGCGATTTTAATGCCAAAATAGGGGAGGACAACACCGGATACGAAGAGGTGATGGGGAGACAGGGACTAGGCTCGGAGATGAGTGAGAACGGGGAGAGGTTTGTAGACTTTTGTGCTCTAAACAGACTTGTCATTGGAGGCAGCATCTTCCCACACAGAAGAATACACAAAGCAACTCTCACCTGACCATACAACAGAGAACCAAATAGACCATATCTGCATTAGCAAGAAATTTAGAAGATCCCTTCAAGATATTCGAGTGAGGAGGGGAGCAGATGTCGCCTCAGACCACCATCTGCTTACCTTAAGAATGAAGCTCAAGCTAAAAAAAAGCCGCACAGAGACAACAAGAAGACAGCGCTATAATGTAGGCCTCCTGAGAGAAACTGGAGTTGGAGAAGAGTTCAAACTGGTGTTGTCCAACCGGTTTCAAGCGCTACAGGAGCTAGTAAACGAAGAGGAGGCGGTCACCACAGAGCAGCAGTGGAAGGCAGTTAGAGAGGCGCTGAACTCAAACTGCAAAGACACTCTAGGGTTCAGGAAACACCACCACAAAGACTGGCTGTCGGCACAGACCTTGAAGAAGATAAAAGCGAGGAAGCAGCAGAAAGCAGCGGTCAACAACAGTCGCACGAGAGCAGCCAAAGTAAGGGCACAGGAGGAATACTCGGAAGCCAACCGCGAGGTGAAGAGGAGTATCAGGGCAGACAAGAGGGCCTACACAGACAGCCTGGCAGCAGAGGCAGAAAAGGCAGCAGGCAGCGGCAACATGAAACAGCTCTACGACATTACCAGGAGATTGTCGGGTAAGTATGGCCATACAGAAAGATCAGTAAAAGACAAAGAAGGCAAGCCTATTGCAGACAGAGCAGACCAACTCGACAGATGGGCCGAGTATTTTGAAGAGTTACTGAACAGACCTAGCCCACCCGACCCCCCCCCCCCCCCCCCCCCCCCCGCCGACATCCAGCCGGCAGAGACCGACCTACCCATCAGCTGTGACAGACTCAGCCGGGAAGAGATCAGAAGAGCAGTGGCATTTTTGAAGAATGGCAAAGCAGCAGGGCCAGATGGCATCCCAGCGGAGTCTCTGAAAGCAGACCTAGAGACAACAGTGGAGATGCTGTACCCACTGTTTGGAAAGATCTGGGAAGAGGAGGTGATGCCGGCTGACTGGAAGGAGGGGTACCTAATCAAGCTTCCCAAGAAAGGCGACCTCAGCAAGTGTTCCAACTACAGAGGAATCACCTTGCTGTCAGTACCAGGAAAGGTCTTCAACAGGATCATCCTAGAGAGAATGAAGAGCTCCGTTGACCCCCAGATGAGAGACCAGCAAGCAGGATTCAGGAAGAACCGATCATGTACAGACCAGATCGCCACTCTCCGCATCATCGTGGAACAGTCTTTGTACGTCAACTTTGTGGATTATGAGAAAGCATCTGACAGCGTGGACCGAGAGACTCTGTGGAAACTCCTACGACACTATGGTGTACCCGCAAAGCTCGTCCGCCTGATCAAGAGCAGCTACGATGGCATGACATGTCACTTGATCCACGAAGGGCAGTTCGCCAGGGAGCTCCAGGTCAGAACTGGTGTCAGGCAGGGGTGTCTGCTGTCTCCGTTCCTCTTCCTACTGGCCATAGACTGGGTCATGAAGATGACCACAGAGCACAGACGAAGTGGAATACAGTGGACACTGTGGACACAGCTTGACGACCTCGATTTTGCAGACAACTTGGCATTGCTGTCCCACACTCATCAACAAATGCAGGACAAGACCACGAAGCTTGCTGACATCTCGTCCCAAGTGGGCCTCACCATTCACAAACAGAAAACAAAGACAATGAGGCTGAACACAACCAGGGAAGAACCAATCTTGCTTGCTGGCACCCCGTTGGAGGAGGTGGAGTCCTTCACCTATCTCGGGAGCATCATAGACAAAAAAGGCGGCACTGATGCAGATGTCAGAGCACGAATCGGTAAAGCCAGAGCAGCCTTTCTCCAGTTAAAAAAAGTGTGGAGTTCCAGAGAGCTGTCACAACACACCAAAGTCCGGATTTTCAACTCCAATGTAAAAGCAGTTCTCCTATATGGAGCAGAGACTTGGAGATTGACAGAAACCACAGTCAACAGAGTACAGACCTTCATGAACAGTTGCCTTAGAAGAATTTTGAAAATCCACTGGCCAGAGAAGATCAGCAACGTCAGACTCTGGGACAGAACAGAGCAGATAACAGCAGAGAATGAAATTGGGCGAAGAAGATGGGGATGGATCGGTCACAGCCTGAGAAAGCCAGCTTCCAGTATCACTAGGCAGGCATTGTCATGGAACCCCCAGGGAAAGAGGAAAAGAGGTAGGCCGAGAAACTCCTGGCGTCGAGACCTCCAAGCAGACATCAAGAGACTGGGAACCACCTGGAGTAGAATCGAAGGAGAAGCACAGGACAGGAGTTGCTGGAGGTCTCTCGTCGACGGCCTATACCCGGGTAAGGGTGACAGTCGTAAGTAAGTAAGTAAGTTAGACACGATTCCTAATAGTAATGTCATCGGTAAGTATTTTTCGAAAAAAATACATTTTAGAGAAGAATTAATATTTACAGCAAAATGAACTCCACAGTTTTCAAGTTAAAGGTATGTAGCAGGGGATTTGAAAGATTTTGATGAAGCAAGTTAGAATACATTAGGTTCAAGTGTATTTGGTAGGATTGTGTGTTACTTGGTATGGGTCGTGTTACCGGTACCAGAAGTTTTTTTCATCTGTAACAAAGTTGCAAGTTGTCAAGATGAACGTATCATGTAGGATCTCATCTGAAAGATCTAGTCAAGAGAAGTTCAGATATATCGATTTCAGTGTTTTAAAAGTGTTTTCCTTGTTTTTGCAATATAGGTGAAACAGCTGCGGACCACAACTAGGCATACCAGGTGACACAAATCATTCTATATATATTTGAAACCTAAATATAATAAATTTTTGGTATAAAAGAAATCACCAATTTTCATTGTTGTTATATCTGAAGTTTGTTACAAGGGAAGAAATTTACATAGACTTCTGTCAGGGTGTCTGAAAAATCATCCTTTTTTTGTCTCAGGTATGCAGCAAAAAGCATGTGACCCATGTGTGGTGTTCACAGCCTGTCATGAAGTACAGGTTCCATGCTGGCGACGTTATGACAGCCTCAGGCATCATCTGTTCGGGGAACAATTTTCCAAGGTTCGGCTGTTTGCGCAAATGCTGAATCTTAAAATTGTTTCCCAGACAACATTTTTCCTCATTCAGAGGAACTATGTCATCCCAGCAGTTGATGCTGCATGGACCGAGCATCAGCAGGATGTCATTGAGGAGGCAAGGGACAGAGAGCTGGTTGTTTTGGGTAAAGAATATTTATTACACATGCTTCAATCTTGCATTTAACCCTTTGGCTGTCAGTAGTGACTTTAGTTGCAATGATTCCAACAGGAATCATCGCTACCATAACTGCTGAAGGCAAAGGGTTAAATATTGTTGGGTATGGTTGTCTTTCCTATGCAATGTTAAATTATGCAAGTTTATTGCAAGTGACATGTATCTTTTCATATCAGCTGACCTGAATTTGTGTGTACGAGGAAATCATGGTGTACAGGCATGGTTTTGCATTGAAATATATAGGAAGCCTGACATGACATGACTTTCAGGGGATGGCCGCAACGACAGCCCGGGCCACTAAGCGCAGTACCTCACATACACAGTGATGTTGAATGACTCAGAAAAAATCATCACCCTGAACAACATTGATAAGAGAGAGACTGCCCTGACATCGACCAATATGGAAAAGGCGGGCTTCTTGCGATCAGTGGATGACCTCCTTCAAAAGCATCAACTGAATGTGACGGAGGTTGTCACAGATGCCCACACGGGCATTGGGGCTGTTATGAGTGTTTGTAATAGGTACATTACAGTACATCAAACCTTTCTGGTTACCTTCTGTTTTCAAAAGTTTAGATGACCATGACAGTCTTTGTGTTCATAAAACAAAGCTTTGCATGATTTAAAAATCAGTATAACACTAATTTCTTTATCTGTGGATGAATGCCATTTTCTGTCAGAATAGTAGAACATTACAGAAGAGAATGACATATAACATGCTTATTTGTTTCTTCTGTGCATGATTTCATTTATATCATGCATTAAACAAATTCTTTTTGTCATTGCAGAGACAGACAGATTTAATGGCATTTTTCATTCGCACAACATATGGCATGCAGGAAAAAACTTGGGAAAGAAAATTGTACAGATATTTTTTCAGTTTCATATTTGTTTAGGGCAGTTCATCTGAAGAGTGGTGACTGTCACCACTTGTAGATATATGCCTTTATGCACAGCCCAATTTTTTTTACTTGCAGAGAATGGGTAGGCTGCACCATGCAACATATTTTTGGCAGAGAGGAAAGCTGGGCTGTTCATACAGATGATTC
Organism: Semisulcospira habei; assembly: GCA_036245525.1. Lineage (NCBI taxonomy): Eukaryota > Metazoa > Mollusca > Gastropoda > Semisulcospiridae > Semisulcospira > Semisulcospira habei. Next base: position 272,537,533 of record BTPG01000001.1, read on the forward strand.
AGTATGTACAGTGCTTTTGTGGTGTGTATATGGTGTGTGCAAGGTGTGGTTTCTGCTCTTTTCTTTTTTTAAACTTTAGCCCACACCAACAGTTATGCATGCAGTTATGAATTCTCCCATGTATCCATGCAACACTCATTGGGTAACCATTTCATGATGAATTCTCCCATCTCCAGTGGTGTTCCATCTCAACTTCCATGTATCACTGTATCCATACCATTTACTGTAGTTCATATATTTTTCTGTCTTAGAACACCATCCACATTCATACTGAAAATACCCTTTTGAAGTATAAGCAAGTGTACACCATTGCCATACATCTTCTAACCGAGAGGGAGGTGCACATAGGTATCCATGCAGCACTCATTGGGTAACCATTTCATGATGAATTCTCAACTTCCCTGTATCACTGTATCCATACCATTTACTGTAGTTCATATATTTTTTCTGTTGTTGACAGCTTGTAAGCCAAAAACAACATTCGTCCTTGCTGTCGTGGTGCAGGGATATTGTTACCCACTTCTGGTTTGCGTGCCAACAAGCTGAGACTTATGAGGAGTTTTATGAGGAGTTTGTGGTTAGTAGATTCGCAAGTAGAAGTGTTTTTGAAAAAGCAATGACACAGCTTAGTAACGCTGAGTTCTTAGAAGAAAAGGAAGAAGAGCTGTTTGTGTCAATTTTTAAATAGAAACTATAAATGCTGTAGTATACACATAGGCACTTGTTTACTACATTTGTTGAGCTTTCTACATGTTGATGTGGTTGACAGTCTTTAGTCCTGAAGACTGATTCAGCCTTTTAAAAATTCCCAGAAAGCTGAATTCCTGCTTTTTGGTGCAGACAGAACAGTCATTCAGAAAGTCTGTTCCATCAACATGTGGGATACATTCTCTTGAGTATGCAGATACACTGGTGGCATTTGCTAGGGCTCATGAAAATTGTAGTCTCTAGCTGACTGCGGATCATGGAGCAGTTAGTCCATGAACTGTTTTTGAGCATTTCACTTTTCCACACTGTCACCCATCTGTTGACATGAGTCATGATATTGTTTCGTTTACATAATTTGCCTTATTTTTACATCTTCTTGTTTCTGATTTATTTTAGCAAATCATACGGGACACGATTCACCACATCTGCCATGTTCACGAGTGGGACCTTGGCAGATGTCGTCATGCTCCCTTGTCAGATGAGGAATAAAACGGCCCAAAAAGAGACCTGGCTGCATTCAGAAAAAAATGCAGAGACACTCGTGGCACTCTTTCTTAGCACCAGGTTTCTGGGCAATGTGGCACATTATTTGAGATTCCGGTAATTATCATTCTTATTTGTCTGTTGCAGCTAAATTTATGTTTTTTCACATGCAAGGGCTAACATACTGCGATAAAAGACATGTTCTCAGGAATGACCCAAGCCAAAGACTTTACACTGTATAACCCCACATTCACATTTCACAAATTTAGCATGTGTCACCTAATGACTATTGTATTAGTTGCATAGATGGCTCAACCAGGATAATTCAAGGGTAGTGACAGATTAGCTTGGTACCTGATGGCACCAAGTTAATCTGCCACTATCCTTGAGGTATCATGGTCAATCCATCTCCTGCTGTAGGGCATCAGGGCTAAATGGGTTAAACTAGACTCAAAGATACTTTGTGCAGAGACCTTTTAGTTGCAAGTGTGGCAACACATTTTACGATTCCTTGACAAATAAGGCAGAAATTTACATTCGTCTAGCATTTGAGCCATGAATGATTTAGCATACATATTTTCTTTAAAAATCCGCCCAGATGTTCTGCAGGCTAAAGTGTATTGTTGATTGTGCCAATGTTATTGATATAGATTTTTTAAAAAGTAGAAATGGTGCGTCATGCAATATATTGATGAACATTTGGTTGAGGCATATGTGAACAACATATCATGTCAGCGTTGGTTTTGTCTGGGATGCCTAAAAATTGAGAGAACAACTTCAGAGAACATGTCAGTCTTGACCAGGAGACATGCAAAATAACTGTCTGTGGAGAAAACTTTTATAATGTACAAATTCGAGTAAATGTACGTGTCTGTGGATTTGCAGGAGCACTGCCGTCTTGGGATCGTTTGATCAGCACATACTTATGTACTGTGGGAAACGATTTGCCTATTCACATCCAGTGTACCGAGTGAGAACCCAGCTGGCAGCACTACTGGACCACAACCTTCACATCGACCGAGAGGTGCTGACGAAACCAAATGGTGACACTCAGTGAGTGGACTTTACAGAATTTAAAATGCATTTTAAGTGTAAAATTGTTGAGTTCTTTTTATTTCTTGATTGAAACATGGAAAGACAAAAAGGCATGTATTCCCTTTCTCAGTCACTGTTATGTAGACAAAACAAGCATGTGTTTATACTTCCTTTATTACAACCAAACGTGCGAACACGCGCACACACACATATGAGCCAAATACACATATATTTGGGGCTTAAAATAGCCCTTTTTGAATCACTACTACTAGCGAACTGTTTAGTAACATGCTCTCCTGGCTTGAGGTTACCCTTTTGGAGTCGGTATTACACACACTATGGTGATGCACAGACATGTGTTACTGAAAATTTAAATTTTTAAAATTCATTATAAAGTGATGCCAACATCAAATACAGTTTGAAGATACCCTTATGAATGAATAGACTTTCCTAAGCAAGTGACCATCATATATTTGTAAAATCACTTCAGTCGTAAAAAGCATACGAAGAGTATTGGAGTCTGATCTGCTTTTCAACATGATGTGGCAAATATACAGTCACTGCAATTCTGTCATATGTTGTTGTATATATACTATATATAATGTGGGCAGTGGGCAGATGTTCACATCTGCACGGGACATAGACGACCCCGCCCTCCACGAGTCGCCTGCTGCCTTGCAGGCCTGGCCGCTTGGCTGCGGAAAGGCTAAGGGAGGAAACCCCTGACATCAAAGCCCCCGTGTCTCCGGGGAAGGCTTTTGAGCCAGAGACTAGGACAAGGACAGTCTGATATAAAACCTACGACCCGAGGACCTCGATGCCATCGTCCCAGCTTGCTAGGCCATGGCAGATGAACCAAGGGTTTAAAGGGTGGGGCCAGTACTGCGCACACTGCACTCCACCAAAAAGCTCCACCGCGCAGGCTTTAGGAAACGTCCACGGACCATGACACTGACCATTCCAAGTCCTGTAGCGACGGGCGAGGGGCGAAACGGCAGGTGAAAGATGTCACTGGAAGCCGCAGTCTCAAACCTGCATGCAGGCGGTTCAGGATATTGGTCGCCTGATGTTGACCTGGGGATGACAACATCACTCGGCACACCCTGAACGACCAAGCAGCCTTCTCTAGGGACAGCACTGCTTGCTCCACACGGAGAGGGGCCTAGAAAAGGTGGCCTAACCAAAGCTCGTCCCCTCGCAACCCCAGTTGGCTAGCCGCGGTCAACGGGCATCTTCTCCTGCGGTCAAAAAACAAGAAAGAATAACGGATCCACTCTCATGACGACCACGACCGGACTCAACGTAGCATGCTGGAACGTCCGAACCATGCTCGACAAAGCAGACAGCGGACGCCCTGAACGTCGCTCCGCCCTCATTGCCCATGAATTGCGGAGGTTAAACATCGACATCGCCGCGCTCAGCGAAGTACGCCTTCCGGACGAAGGCAGCCTCCAAGAACTTGGTGCTGGGTACACCCTCTACTGGTCAGGCAGGCCTGCATCAGAAAGACGGCTCTCAGGCGTGGGTTTCATGGTCAAGACATCCATTGCGACTAAGCTGGAAAACCTACCAACGGGCCACTCAGACCGCATCATGTCCATGCGCCTCCCACTGAGACACCAGCAACACGTCACCCTTCTCAGTGTGTACTCCCCAACCCTCCTGGCAGAGCCTGCTGAAAAGGACAAATTTTACACTGACCTGCGCAGCCTCCTACAGAGTACCCCTGCAGACGACAAAGTCATCATCCTTGGCGACTTCAACGCCAGAGTGGGCCAGGACTCTGAAGCCTGGAAAGGAGTCCTCGGCAAGCATGGCGTGGGGAACTGCAATGACAATGGCCGCCTACTGTTGGAGTTCTGTGCGGAGCAGCAACTGGTCATCACCAACATTACTTTTCAGCAAAAGGACAGTCGAAAGACCACCTGGATGCATCCTCGCTCCAAACACTGGCACCTTATCGACTATGTCCTAGTGCGTCAGAGGGACCGCAGTGACGTCCTCCTCACCAGAGTGATGCCCAGCGCAGAGTGCCACACTGACCACCGCCTTGTCCGCTGCAAACTCAGGCTCCACTTCAGGCCAAAACCCAAGAAATGGGGGCCCCCCAAGAAAAAGCTTGATGTTGCCAGCCTTCAGCGTGACGATGTGAAAGCCGCCTTTCAGACAGATTTACAGCGCAGGCTCAAAGACACAGCGGACCCAGTAGACACAGCGGACCCAGTAGACTCCTCCCCTGAAACACTTTGGGAACAACTGAAAAATGCTATTACAAAATCCTCTGCAGAAGTCTTGGGTTTCGCCAGAAAGAAGAACAAAGACTGGTTTAACGAAAACGATGTAGAGATCCAGGAACACCTAGCAAAAAAAAAGAGCCGCCCATCAGGCCCACCTAGCCCAGCCTTCCTGCCCTGTGAAGAAGTCTGCCTTCCGCCTCGTCTGCAGCAGTCTCCAGCGCAAGCTCAGAGATCTCCAGAATGAGTGGTGGACCAGACTTGCACAGAGGACCCAGCTTTGTGCTGACAATGGTGACTACAGGGGCTTCTACGAAGCACTGAAAGCAGTGTATGGCCCCAGGCACCTGGTACAAAGTCCCCTGCGAAGCGCGAATGGCCAGGCACTCCTCACAGATAATACCTCCATCTTGAACCGCTGGTCGGAATACTTTCAGAGCCTCTTCAGCGCTGAGCGCACTGTTCAAGAAGCAGTCGTCATACAAATCCCACACCTCCCAGTAAAGGTTGAATTGGACGAACCGCCCACCGCTGAAGAGACCCTCACAGCCATCCACCAGCTCAAGAGTGGCAAAGCAGCAGGCATTGATGGAATACCGCCAGAGATCTGGAAACATGGAGGCACAGCACTGCACAACAAGCTCCATGACCTCTTTCTCTGCTGCTGGGAGGAAGGAACACTACCAAAAGATCTCCGTGATGCAGTCGTTATCACCCTGTACAAGAACAAAGGCGAGAAGTCTGACTGTTCCAACTATCGGGGAATTACCCTGCTGTCCATTGCTGGGAAAATCCTTGCAAGGCTGCTCCTGAATCGGCTGGTACCTGCCATCGCTGAAGACCAACTCCCAGAGGGCCAGTGTGGCTTCAGAGCAAACAGGAGCACCACCGATATGGTCTTTGTGCTGAGACAGCTACAGGAGAAGTGCCGCGAGCAGAACAAAGGGCTGTACGTAACATTTGTCGACCTAACAAAAGCGTTCGACACTGTGAGCAGGCAAGGCATGTGGCAGATCCTGGAGCGACTTGGCTGTCCCCCAAAGTTCCTCAACATGATTGTCCAGCTACACGAGGACCAGCAAGGCCAGGTCAGACTCAACAATGACCTCTCAGAACCATTCCCTATTCTCAACGGCGTAAAGCAGGGCTGCGTGCTGGCACCGACCCTCTTCACCATCTTTTTTAGCATGATGTTGAAGCAGGCCACAGTGGACCTTGATGATGACGATGCAGTGTACATCAGGTATCGTCTCGATGGCAGCCTGTTCAACCTCAGACGACTGCAGGCCCACACGAAAACCCTAGACCAACTGATTCGTGAGCTGCTTTTTGCTGATGATGCTGCCCTCGTTGCACACACAGAGAGAGCCCTGCAGCGCATCACGTCTTGCTTCGCAGATGCTGCCCAGCTCTTTGGACTCGAGGTCAGTCTGAAAAAGACAGAGGTCCTCCATCAGCCGGCACCCAAGACAGTGTATCGCCCTCCTCACATCACCATTGGCGAGTCTGAACTAAAGTCAGTGCACCAGTTTACTTACCTTGGCTGCATTATCACGTCGGACGCCAAGCTGGACAAGGAGCTTGACAGCAGGCTGGCAAAAGCGAACAGCGCTTTCGGGCGACTTTTCAAGCGGGTGTGGCACAATCAACAGCTGAAAACAGGCACCAAGATCAGCGTGTACAGAGCTGTGGTCCTCACCACCCTGCTGTATGGTTCCGAGTCCTGGGCCCTCTACCGCAGCCAACTACGACTCCTCGAACGCTTCCACCAGCGCTGCCTGCGTACCATCCTGGGCATTCACTGGAGTGACTATGTCACCAACGTCGAGGTCCTTGAACAGGCTGAAACTGTGAGCATCGAGGCTTTGCTGTTGCGGACACAGCTCCGCTGGGCGGGGCATGTCTCCAGGATGGAGGATCATCGCCTACCAAAGATCACCCTGTTCGGCGAGCTTGCTACTGGACACCGTGACAGAGGGGCACTAAAGAAGAGATACAAAGACTGTCTCAAGAAGTCACTTAGTGCCTGCCAAATCGACCACCACCAGTGGTCTTCGCTTGCTGCGGACCGTGACACCTGGCGCTCCACCATTTACAAGGCAGCTGTCTCCTTTGAGGACTCTCACAGAGCTAGCCTTAAGGACAAGCGGCTCAGGAGAAAAAACAGAGATGCCGCAGCTCAGAACCCCGGCCATACCTTCCCCTGCAGCCACTGCGGTCGAACCTGCCTGTCTCGGATTGGCCTCCGCAGCCACGAACAAGCCTGCAGACGTCGTGGGCAACTCCTATAAAATCTTCGTTCGCGAAGTCAAGCCAAGAGATATACTATATGTAACAGAGCGGGTTTTAGGTTGTTAATTATCATCACCCGCACATAGTAATTTTTTCCCTTAAACCGACTTGGATTTTCCTGCATTCAGCCGTTAGCTGTAAGAATACCATTAGGACTCTGATAGTACCTTATCGCCTGCGCGTGTGCAGTACTCTCTTCTTTCGGGCGGTGTCTGTAGATGGCCTACGTGACCAGCGACACAGTATCTTTTCCCGCCATCCTTGATATAGTGCTGACTAAGCGCCAGATTCCAGTCTCTTTGGTTCTGGGCGGTCGAAGTTCAGTCAGGCAACTTGTGCGGCTTTGCCGGCCAGCATTCAAACTACATTCTGTTTTATTTACAACTGACTTGCGTTTCTGTCCTGTGCTGCTTTCTTCTTTGTAATGTTGTGGTAAAATTAAATTCAAAGAACCATGACTACCATCTCGACTCTCTTTTAATTCCCCCCACATTTTGCACACCATTCAGCCGCACGGCTACATATATAACGGCCATTTAATGCATTTTACAATTATGCTAAGTATGACAACTGCCTACATACATCTTCAATTTGAAGTAAAAAAAAAAAATGTTTAAAAGTTGAACGTTCACAATGGCTAGTACTGTAGTACTGAAGGCACTTGAATTGGTATAAATGGTGTTTACACGAGTGATACTCTTATTCATCAGGTTCCACTGCCTCTTTAATAAGAAAAGTGGCCGATGGACGGTTCACCCCAGTCAAGTCTCCAAAAACGTATCCCTACATCCCCAGTTTGATGGCAACTATCCTCCACAGGCGCATTCAAGATGATTCAGGGATGGAGAGAACTGCGGTGCTGAAGCCAGCTGACCCAAGCACTATCACCCCTGTTCCCCAACCACCAACAAAGCAGCTGGCACAGGAGAAACGCTCCAGATTTGGACCTTGATGTTTTGATGGTGCAGCGACTTGTATGGAGAATCAGGCAGATGTTATGCAAACTGTGTAACATAATTTGTGACATTTTTAATATTTGATACAAAGCTCGTGGACACTCTTTTTTTCTTCTTCCTTTAGCTTGCTTTGTTACAGGAGTTTGCGCAGACTCGTCAACCTTTGTAACAACACCAAAATTCAAAAGTAAGCATCTTAGAGACTCCAAGCAGTGCCCACGAGCTTTGTTATAAGCTTTGTTATAAATGTTGCATTGTTATGAAGCTTGTTATAACACATGATCAGGGCTTCTGGTTCCACATTCAAGTCTCTAATCCTTTCATCCCTAAATCCCAATTTTATACACACTATTTACACGTCAACAACATAAAAGTAATCAGTTTCTGCTTGTTGGGCATTTTGTCAGTGAAAGTCGCAAGCATCATATTATTTATGTGGTTCATTCATAATACCAAATAAAGCGAGTCTTTAAATGGAGTCATGCAATGTCTGTATATCTAGTGTCTAGCATTAGTACTTGGAAAATATGCAAGCGATGGGCCGCTAACTTCAAAGCTAGCTATCCAAAATTCCAACTGAATAGAACGAAAATTACGGACTCAAATGTGGGTCAAACGACTTCCTATAAGCGGTCTTCCTAAATTAAACTGTCAGAGAGAGAGAGAGAGAGAGAGAGAGAGAGAGAGAGAGAGAGAGAGAGAGAGAGAGAGAGAGAGCTTTGTGTCAGTTCATGTATAACAATGACGTGTCTGGTGCTGTGCGTCAGTTCAGCAACAATGTATAACTGCAACAGCAACAATGTATAATGTGGCTGAGCTTTTACGTCACTGTCTGAAGTCGAGAATTATTCCTGTCGACATATTTTTTTGTAATGAATTTTTGTTCAGTGTTGACAAAACTGATTAGATACAAAGCTAACGATCTCATCCAAATCTTTCTCGAAGCTAGGTGTATTCAAAATTTCAAAAGAATGTAACACAAATTACGGACTCAAATGCGGGTTAACCGACTTTGTATGGCAGTTTTCTTTTTAATGAGTAATCCATTCTAAAAATGCTGAAAAGTACTCTGAGATGCAGTCTTCAAGGAAGCATTACCTAAATTTTCACACCTGTACGTACACAGACACAGGACTGAGAAACTGGTGTCTACACACACACACACACACACACACACACACACACACACACACACACACACACACACACACACACACACACACACACACGCGCGCGCGCGCGCACGCACGCACGCACGCAGGCGCGCGCGGCGTTTCCGCCAAATGTACGTTCAACAGCCGCGTGGTTCGGCATAGCTAGGCATGACGTAATTTCTATCGTGTTACTTCACGGTCAGTCTCTGCCCGCCTATGTTCGTCATTTGCATGCTACGGAACGTGCTCCGACCAGCCCTATCTCAAAGTCTACCGTATTTTCAATACTGTAGACAAAAAGGATATGTCCAGTGCCAGTTTTAAACACAGTCTTAAAACCCATCTTTTCCCATCGTGATTATCAGTGTTCATGTATTTAGTCACAGTCATTTTCTGTTCTTTTGTGTAATTGTAAATGTGGCTCTGGTTTTGTCACCTTTTGTGTAATATTTTTGTACGGCGCCTAGTGCATCTTACCACGTATAGGCGCCTTATAAATCTTCCTTATTATTATTATTATTATTATTATTATTATTATTATTATTATTATTATTATTATTATTATATGACAACAATGTGTATGTGTCAATGGGGTCAGCGTCTGATCATGTCACTGCTTGTACAAAATTATCGCATTAAGTCTGGGCCTGGTGAAGCAACGATCATTGCACTTTTGTTTCAGTCTCAGCTTTTCAGTTCAGACGTGTGTTTCAGGTCACTGTTAATTCAATCAGCAGTTGGTGGACGCTTGAATATTGCAGCAAGTCATTAACTTCGCTGACCACCTAGCATTCGATGCAGTGATTTTTTTTTTTTGTTTAGGAGCAGTAAAGATCTCTGGAATAACCAACTCCTTGCTCAGCTCATTCTCTCAAATGCATCCTCACCCAAAGACATGTCAGTACTGACATGTGGCAGTCGGCATGACGAAAGAGAACTGCCCCATATTCTACCGTTCTGTTGAAAAACATCCACGTCTGTAGTGGATTTCATAAGTGCAGGTAAAAGCAAAGATAGCTGAAAAAGAAACGTAGAGAGGAGAGTAAATGCCAGCTAGCAAGTGATACAAACCACCACAAGCACTTCCTTCCAATATGCCTCTAGAATTTTGGATGAGGCAGTCACGGTATGTCTTTCATCAGCTTCTAGAATTTTGTTCGTCTGCAAAAATGTTAAACTTTGAAATTTTTATTTGACAAAACAGTAGAATAATTACGGTAGTTTATAACTATGCAGCTGCCGACACACTTTTGTCATGGTAGGACACAAAAATATGGAGAGAAACTTAAATATTCAAGTATTTTGCGAATAAACTATTTTCTAGTGATCTTGTTTTGTTTAAAGTACTGCTGATTGGAACATTTAACAGGAAGTATATGTCAATATAAGAGTGTGGTAATTTGATTTATTGCAAAGGTGATTTCGTTCTTTCTTTCTATCTTTCACTTTGTGTTTACATGCATGCCTGGAGTATTGTACTTCTGTACGCTGTATAAACGCCATACAAAAACTGCCATATTCAGTGATTGATATTTTATGATGGCTGGGGGCAACGGGGGAGGGGGAAGGGGCGTATCACATATCCACTGCATTTCCAGCCCCTCGGAACATGATGTTTAGCCGGTGTGGACAGCTGTTTTGGTTGTTCCACTGTTTTATTCAGAAGTAAAAGTTAAAAGATAATAATAGGAATACAAATATAAAAAGAATCAGTTTACAGTGTTAACTTCGTTAAACAGTTTGCGCCATGTGCTCAGCAGAAGTTGACACTTTATTTTTTGGACAGTGACCATGTAGGTTATAATATAGAATATGTACACATACTAAAAAGTGCAAAGCTAAATTATGAAGATAATGCCGCTACGCAAAAAATCATGTACATGTATGACTGAATACGCCCAAACACACTTGGTTATTTAAGCACGCACATGCGCACCCACACACACTCTGTGAGGGGAAGGGGGGCCAAGGTCCCCTTACTGTGACATGGTCGTTTACATTTTTGAGATTTAGAAGTAGGTGGTGAGCATATCGTCTTGACTGACAGAACAAATATGCTGGTATCACCACCTGGCTTGAAAGTCAGTGGGCGCTAATCGCCTTTTGTCAACCCAGAGTCTGATACACAGTCTGGCTAAGAGGAATGTGTGATGTCAGCCGACCCCAGCTGCGTGTGCTCAAATTTGTTGTTGTTCCTGCTCAGCCAGACCGCGTACCTGTACTCGGCAAGCAGGATCAGCACTGTGTGCCATGAGACGTTTGACACGGCTGTCGGGATGGACGCGCTGAACGGCTGTACAAAGTCCGCTGTGATCTGAATGTCGGACACTTCTCTAATCCATCTCGCTAAGTACTCGCACGCGACTTTGACGACTGAACAATAGAAGAATAAGTGTTCTGTTGTCTCGACCCATGAGGAAATGAATGAAACTTTATTTTCCAAGGATAAATGATTAGGCTATAGACGGCCTGTTTACAATCATGTCCTTATGAGGCGCAGAAGGAGCACCTTTTGTCCACGTTAAGCCGACTGCGAGTGAATAGGGTGTTTGCCACAGGGAGGATATCGTTCGCTAGCTTAAAAGTGAGAGTTTTTGTTATGGGATCAAGATCAGTGCTCAATGTTTCTAAAGACCTCCGTAAAATTGGTGAAAGGAAAGGTCAGCTGGGAGTCCTGTTTTAGAAAAAAAAACACCATAAAGTGCCTTACTGCTGGCCTCTTCGAGTCCGGGATCAGGCTCTACCTCCTTCATAGCTTGTAGTGCCTCGCAGCAGTTGCAGTAAAATCAGGGAGACTCTTCGACACAGTGAGGGTTGAGGTTGGAAAATTCATACCCCTTGAAACTCCGCAGGTTCATCCCTAGCCAGAGGTGGCCAAAACCTGTCCATGTCACTGGTTTGTTTTGAAGTAGTTTGTGGACTTGCATCAACAATAAAGATTTGATTTTCAGTTTTATGTTTGTCACGCCCACACCTCCTTGTTCTGGGGGGGGGGGGGTGGGTGTCGCTGCATTGTTTTTCTCTTAATGGGTGTTACGTGGTGGAATTGTAGTCGAAGTATGATAAACACACCAGACACACGCACGTAAGGTTCTTTAAAATAAACCTCGTTCAGCTGCAATCCGTCACACGTGGCTTAAGGATGTAGACAATACTGGAGTAACAGTTCCAACAATATTTAATTCAGCGATGCGATATCCACACAGTAATGCACTTTCAAATGCACAAACTACTGATACAAAGTCTCTTCTGCAATGTCCACACTGCGAACAAAGTTTCTCATACGCAGCGTATCTCCCAATAAACTACGTGTCTCTACAACTGACAAAAGCAAGACAATGTACGAACGGGCTTTCCCAGCTACGAAATTCCCGAATCGTCTACGGAAATCATACTACGCAACCAATCAGAACGAAACACGCAGCCGAAGCTCATTAACATGAACTTTCTAGAAAAAAATATAACAGGCTACAAAAACTCGGCTGCTTACTTCAGCTCTAAATTCTAGCGTATAATTAAGTCGGTATCCCTATCACCACGTTCCATGATAGCTCAAAAAGGGTACGAGAACATTCCCAAAACAAAATAAAGGCTGCTCAATCCACGCGCACAGAATAACAAAAAGTAGCGAAAAATGTAGCGAAGTGTTGCCAACTACCCGACGTGACACTTACGATGTCACCAGACAGTGCGACCCCTCCAGAACGCACCGGACTAAACACAACAAAACGAAATCGGCTCTACTCACGAACAAAAGAAAAACTTACTAAAAAGGCACGTGAATTGTAACCGTGATAGATCAAATAAACATCGGATCGTTACCTACGATCAACACACGCACACTCTCACAGGATAACACAACCACAATCGTAACATTACCCCCCCCCCCACCCCCCTCCCCTCTTAAGAATGAAATTACACAAAAATTTCTTCTCAAAATTTCAAAAATACGGTTGTGGCTGTGTAAACCTACACAAAACCCTAAAGAAATATAATTTCACATCAAAATCAAATTAAAATAAACGTCTCACAGTTCCTGTAAACAGTCCTGAGCATCGAAATGTTTCATACAAAATGTTCTGGACACAGAAATGTTCATTTAAACTGCTCTGCGCAGGTAATCTGCTCCAAAATTCTGCGAACCCTTGATAGACTGTAGTTTAATGTCAAAATTCTGCAAGAACATCGCCCATCTCATAATACGAGAATTTGTAAACTTTGCAGCACTCTATCCTACCCGTCCCCAAGCACTAGTCCAATTATTTGAAAGAGAAACCTTTCGATTCCTATGGTCCAAAAACTTCGAGCCCATTGTTACGATTGTGGTTGTTATCCTGTGAGAGCGTGCGTGTGTTGATCGTAGGTAACGATCCGATGTTTATTTGAGCTATCACGGTTACAATTCACGTGCCTTTTTAGTAAGTTTTTCATCACCAACACTACTTTTCAGCAAAAGGACAGTCGAAAGACCATCTGGATGCATCCTCGCTCCAAGCACTGGCACCTTATCGACTATGTCCTAGTGCGTCAGAGGGACCGCAGTGACGTCCTCCTCACCAGAGTGATGCCCAGCGCAGAGTGCCACACTGACCACCGCCTTGTTCGCTGCAAACTCAGGCTCCGCCTCAAGATGAAACCCAAGAAAGCCCCCCCCCCCCCCCCCCTCAAGAAAAAGCTTGATGTTGCCAGCCTTCAGCGTGACGACAAGAAAGCTGCCCTTAAGACAGATTTACAGCGCATAGACACAGTTCATCCAGCAGACTCCTCCCCTGAAACACTCTGGCAACAACTGAAAACTGTTATCGTAAAATTTTCTGTGGAAGTCTTGGGCTTTGTTAGAAAGAGGAACAAAGACTGGTTTGACGAGAACGACGTAGAGATCCAGGAACTTATAGCAACAACAAAAAAAAAAAAAAAAAAAGAGCCACCCAGGCCCACCTAGCCCAGCCTTCCTGCCCTGTGAAGAAGTCTGCCTTCCGCCTCATCTGCAGCAGTCTCCAGCGCAAGCTTAGAGAGTTCCAGAACGAGTGGTGGTCCAGACTCGCACAGAGGACCCATCTTTGCGCTGACAACGGTGACTACAGGGGCTTCTACGAACGGCACAGAAAGCAGTGAAAGCCCCAGGCACCTGGTACAAAATCCCCTGCGAAGCGCTGATGGACAGGAACTCCTCACAGATAATACCTCCATCTTGAACCGCTGGTCGGAATACTTTCAGGATCTCTTCAGCGCTGAGCGCACTGTTCAAGAAACAGTCATCCTCCAAATCCCACACCTCCCACACCTCCCACTAAAGGTTGAATTGGACGAACCGCCCACCGCCGAAATTGACGGAATCCCGCCAGAAATCTGGAAACATGGAGGCCTAGCACTGCACAACAAGCTCCACGACCTCTTTCTCTCGGAGAAAGGAACACTACCAAAGGATCTCCGTGATGCAGTCATCATCACCCTGTACAAGAACAAAGGAGAGATGTCTGCCTGCTCTAATTATCGTGGAATTACCCTGCTGTCCATTGCCGGGAAAATTCTCGCAAGGCTGCTCCTGAATCGGCTGGTACCTGCCATCGCTGAAGACCACCTCCCAGAGGGCCAGTGTTGCTTCAGAGCCAACGGGAGTACAACCGACATGGTCTTTGTGCTGAGACAGCTTCAGGAGAAGTGCCGCGAGCAGAACAAAGGGCTGTAAGGCATGTGGCAGATCCTGGAGCGACCTGGCTGTCTCCCAAAGTTCCTCAGCATGGTCGTCCAGCTCGACGAGGACCAGCAAGGCCAGGTCAGACTCAACAGTGACCTCTCAGAACCATTCCCCATTCTCAACGGCGTGAAGCAGGGCTGCGTGCTGGCACCGACCCTCTTCACCATCTTCTTTAGCATGATGTTGAAGCAGGCCACAGTGGACCTCGACGATGACGACGCAGTGTACATCAGGTATCGTCTCGACGGCAGCCTGTTCAACCTCAGACGACTGCAGGCCCACACCAAAACCCTTGACCGGCTGATTCGTGAGCTGCTCTTTGCTGATGACGCTCTCAGAACCATTCCCCATTCTCAACGGCGTGAAGCAGGGCTGCGTGCTGGCACCGACCCTCTTCACCATCTTCTTTAGCATGATGTTGAAGCAGGCCACAGTGGACCTCGACGATGACGAAGCAGTGTACATCAGGTATCGTCTCGATGGCAGCCTGTTCAACCTCAGACGACTGCAGGCCCACACCAAAACCCTTGACCGACTGATTCGTGAGCTGCTCTTTGCTGATGACGCTGCCCTCGCTGTACACACAGAGAGAGCCTTGCAGATGCTACCCAGCTCTTTGGACTCGAGGTCAGTCTGAAAAAGACAGCCGGCATCAGCCGGCACCCAAGGAAGAGCATCGCCCTCCCCACATCACCATCGGCGAGTCCGAACTGAAGTCTGTACACCAGTTTACCTACCTTGGCTGCATCATCACGTCAGACGCCAAGCTGGACAAGGAGCTGGACAACAGGCTGGCAAAAGCGAACAGTGCTTTCGGGCGACTATTCAAGCGGGTGTGGCACAATCAACAGCTGAAATAAAGGCACCAAGATCAGCGTGATCAGTCCTGGGTCCTCTACCGCAGCCAACTACGACTCCTCGAACGCTTTCACCAGCGCTGCCTGCGTACCATCCTCAGCATTCACTGGAGTGACTATGTCACCAACGTCGAGGTCCTTGAACAGGCGGAAACTGTGAGCATCGAGGCTTTTCTGCTGCGGACACAGCTTCGCTGGGCGGGGCACGTCTCCAGGATGGAGGATCATCGCCTACCCAAGATCACTTTTTCGGCGAGTTCGCCACTGGACACCGAGACAGAGGGGCACCAAAGAAAAGATACAAAGATGGTCTCAAGAAGTCACTAAGTGCCTGCCAAATCGACCACCGCTTGCTGCGGACCGCGACACCTGGCGCTCCACCATTTACAAGGCAGCCGTCTCCTTTGAGGACTCTTGCTGAGCTAACCTTAAGGACAAGCGGCTCAGGAGAAAAAACAGAGTTGTCGTAACTCAGACCAGACCTTCCCCTGCAGCCACTGCGGTCGAACCTGCCTGTCCCGGATTGGCCTCCGCAGCCACGAACATGCCTGCAGACGACGTGGGCAAGCCCTATAGAATCTTCGTTCGCGAAGTCAAGCCAAGAGAGATCTTGCAATTTTGATTTGGGGGCATGCGTGTTTCATGCGTTATAGCTGAAACAGTTAACAATGGAAAATATATGCTTTAAAGGGTTGGAAAGTCAACAAAAACTTAAAAACAACAAATTTAGCCATCATACAAATATTGACCACTAAATGTTTGTGCATTTTTGTTCAAGGCAAGTAGTGTATATAACTGATCACTGTGTTCAAGTAAGACCAAAGGCACTGGGGGTGTTGTACATGTGGACAGCATTCTACTAAAGGGCGCTGTATGAAGATGTGTGCAAAATAATTATATCTTGGAAAGCTTGTAAGCATTAAAAGCGTCGGCAAAGCCGCTTTAGCCAGGAAGCATTGTCTGTGCGTGTTTTGAATCGCATGTATACTGTGCAAAAAAGTACAGGGTATTAAAATTTCAACTTACATGGTTGAGAATTTTCAAAATCAACAAAGTGATGAGAATATGTCACTGGCCTACATTTTCACATTGCTTTTGTTGTGTGGGTCACGTGGTCAGATTCGGAGTCATGAATATGACACTGGGATTCTATAGCAAGTCGTATGCAGGTGATGTCAGTGAAAATCGTTTCAATTTAGTTTTTGGTTTGTCTTGTGATAATCATGGTCATGTGTACAATTTTAAAAACTGGTTGTCTTGTGTCATAATTAGGCTACAGTTTACATGCAAACTGATAATCATTTTTTACTGACATGCGCATGAAACTGAAATGAAACTAGCCTGAGGATTTAAGTCAGTCATCGGCCATTTCTACAACCAAAATAGACTTGCCAGGAAACAACATCCATTGCCTTTTATGAGACATCTGTTTATCAGTATTTGTTGTTAAGACTGACAAGCAAGTTTGTTACACTTCAGAAAACTGGTTTTATAATTTGGAACCCAACTGACAATAATTGTGGCAGTTGTCAGGTTTATATCCGTAGACGAGAAGGTTCCGAGTTCTTCACGCTTGTTTTTTTTTTTTTTAAATATTTATTTCTTAATTTTTTTTTTTAAATATAGATTAAGTAACACTTTGCATTTGACTTTTTTTTTTCACTCTGTAATTCGCTAACAAAACTGTATGCATATGAAGTCAAAATGTGTTCTTTTAGCACATTTGGAATAAAACTTTTGTCAAAAATGTATCGAGGTGTTCCTTTTAGTTTCTGGATGCACATGGGTCGTAACATTCTGTTGCAAGTTCATTATCAGTCATTTCAAACGTTTATTTGTTTCCTCAAAAACATTAACGATGCCATTACTACAAGGAACATCTACCTAGCTTACGTAATTTTAGCCCAAAACTTACGATGTGTACCTAAGGGTCATTTTCTTTGTGTCACTATTATGCAGCGCAATAACTAAATAATTAATAAAAACGACACGCAACTTCTGGTGCACCGTAGTCCTTCTTTTCGCCTAATACGTATGAAACAATCGTCCCTATAGGAAGGCCCTGACTTGTTATAAGCACTGTCAGACGCATCCTTAGCAGCTGAGGCCGCCGGCGCGTGCCGTCCTCATTAGAAGGCGGTCAGCCGTAGATAGGGCTACTGGGACGCTATATAGGTGCTGGTTATGATCTGATGTTGCAGTTGTCAAATCTGCACCTGCACCCGATGTGGCGATTTCCTGTGGCCGAGTGATGTGCATGCAGTGTGCCTCTCCTGCTCCTGTTGTGCCTCCGGCCGCACCTGTGATGTCTGCGCGCCCTTGGTAGAGGAGTTGGTCCCAGCTCTGTAGCTGCTATCGGCGTGAACGTCCACCGCCGTCCCGCAGCGTCATGCATGCCTCGGCCCCTGACCAACGAAGATGCACCAACACTGCTGTTGGGGGACAGCACAGGAAGGAACCCCCCTTGCGCACCTACTCGCTCGAGTCTGGTCCGCAGCGAGTCCGCTCGGCCCGCTTTTGCGGAAAACAAACGGCTGCCAAGCCCTGACGTTGGGGGACGTATTCCCCCCTTGCGCACCAACTCGCTCGAGTCTGGTCCGCAGCGAGTCCGCTCGCCCCGCTTTGCGGAAAACAAACGACTGCCAAGCCCTCCCTGACGTATTTCCCCCTTGCGCACCAGCTCGCTCGAGCCTGGCCCGCAGCGAGCTAGGTCGCCCCGCCTTGTGGAACACAAGCATCACAAGGAAAGACAAGGAAGTAAACCACGCGCCGTCCCGACGCCGGACCTTCGGCTTCATCTTGCGGCCACAACAGGCGACCACTGGAATGCTCCGGGACGGACACAGCTTGGACCTTGGACGCCCGCTCGCGCGTTCGGAGCCCACGTCGACGCGTTCCTTCATGGACTACGGTCTCCTGTCAGCAGTTCCGCGGCTCCACGATCCCGGATCTCAGCGTCGTCGATCGCCCGCCCCGCTCCTCGGTCTCTGCCCGTCGTTCCCGCGCTCCCCACCCGGCGACCAGGTCTGCTTCGGGCTCCTTGTTCCTGGACGCCTCGGCCTCGGACTTCCCCGCAGTTCTCGGAGGGTTCCCGCTCGCCCCCTCGCCGTCGCTCTCCTCGGATTCGCGTCGCGACGGAGTCCGCCGCCTTGCACCCTCAGCGCCGGCCTCTTGTGCCTCCCGAGGAGGATGACGCCCTCAGCGCTTCCCGGACGATTCCGCTTCAGCGCGCCTTAGCCGTTCGGCCTCCCCACCCATACGCTCGTCGGATGCTCCTTCGTCGCTGACGGCCCTCTGACGTCTAGGTCGGACACTCTTCGCTCCCTGGTTGTGGCGGCGCGCCTTGTCGCTTCGTCTCTTCCCCCAGGAGCCTGCCCCTTCCTCGCCCCCCAAGAGGACGCTCTCGGCCTTGTAGACCCCCGGCGCAGTTACACATGGATAAACTTCGGTCTTCGCGGCATTGCTTCCCACCTGGTCTGGATCGGACAGCGTCCCTCTTCCGCAACGCCCTCGCCTGTGCAGGATTGCTCGACACGGTTACGCAAGCTGTCGTCTTTCATGTGGAGGAGGCCTGGCGCCCGTCGTTTCACTCTGCTGTTAGAAGACGTCCTCGCCTTAGTCCTGGCCGCCCGGGCGGCTTACCACGCTTCCGTCAACACCATGCCCGCTTCATCTCCTCCCGGTTTCAGCCGCCCGCTAGGCCCTGCGTCTCTCCCTGCGGACGCTAGACCCTCCTCTAGCCCGCCCTCCAGGCGTGGCTGCCCGCACCTGCCATCGGACGTCCCGCGCGCCCCCCATCCCCGGCCGCCCCCTACGTCGCAGCCCTGTGCGGACCTCGTCCCTTCGGACCGGCTCAGGCAGCCGCTCTTCGAGGAGAGATTGCCGCGCTGTTGCAGTAGGAAGCCTCGGAGGTGGTTACGCGTCACGACTCCCCGGCCTTCTACAGCCGTCTCCTTCTGGTTCCCAAGCTCGGAGGCACGGGGCTCCCAATCTTCGACCTCTCGGCACGGAACAGGTTCTTCTCCGTGGACGGCGTCGTCGCTGCGTCCAGACGGATGTCCCCGAGCCACCTTCGAATTCCTAGATGATCTGCCCCTGCGCAACCAATCGGCGGCCGCCTTGGAGAAGGACTGAGACTCCTTGCTGGGCCTTCTTATTTATTCTTGGCGACTTCAATCAGTGCGATCTAACACCACACCTCTCTCTACAACAGTACATTACATGTCCTACAAGACTTAATCGCACCATTGATCTCTGCTTTGGCAACATTGACGATGCGTTTAAGCCGTTGTGTAGGCCCCCACTGGGGCGCTCGGACCACAACGTCATACACTTGTTGCCAAAGTATAGACAAAAAATAAAGACGTCCAAGACTGTAACGAAAACCACACAGCTGTGGACACCGGACAGCATGGAGGAGCTCCGTGGGTGCTTTGAGGCGACAGATTGGGATATGTTTACTCATAACTGTGATGACCCTAATGAACTTGTTGAGACAGTCACTTCTTACGTAAGATTTTGTGAGAACACTGTAATTAAAACCAAGACAGTGAAGGTGTTTGCTAACAATAAGCCATGGGTCAGCAAGGAGCTAAAGGTGTATTTGAACCAGAAGAAACTTGCTTTCTTACAGGGTAACACTGATGAATTTCGGGAAAAGGAGAGGGATTTTCGAAGGGCTGCTAGGACTGCCAGACTGAACTATAAAAGCAAGATCGAAACAAAATTTTCTTCTGGCAACGCTAGAGATGCATGGAATGGTCTGAACGGCATGATGGGTAGGCAGCAAAAGAAACAAGCCAGGCTCTGCACTGGGAATTTAGTTGAGATGGCCAATGATCTAAATCGTTTTTACTCACGGTTCGATGGCAGAAACCTTAGTGATAACTGTGATGAATTGTGCCAGTCCATTGTGCCGGAACCTTTGTCAATTACTGAAGAGGAGGTAGTGAACATCTTTTCTAAGCTGAATGCACACAAAGCACCTGGACCAGATGGCTTAGGTGGAAGAGTATTGAAAACCTGTGCAGGTCAATTGGGGAAGATCTTCACTACTATCTTTCAGTTCCTGCTTGATCATCATACTGTCCCTACGGCTTGGAAATCATCCATCATTGTCCCGATTCCTAAAAAAACCAACGCTCATGAATTCAACGATTTCCGTCCAGTTGCATTGACTTCTATTCTGTCGAAATGTATGGGAAAAGTGGTGAGGAGGCATCTGTTAAATGATGTTGCCGAACTACTGGATCCATTCCAATTTGCTTACAAAAACCATAGGGGTGTGGAGGATGCATGCCTTACTCTGTACAATCTTGTATTTCAACATCTTGAGAAATCAAAAGCAATGTGAGAATTCTTTTTATTGACTTTTCTAATGCCTTTAATACTGTTGAACCACTGATGCTTTTGCAGCGTATGGTGGACTTTAATGTGAACACAAACATTATTCTGTGGGTGCGAGACTTTTTGAAGGACAGGCCACAACGTGTAAATGTACACGGCAGTCTGTCTGACCAAGTGGTGCTAAATTCAGGCTGCCCTCAAGGTTGTGTCCTCTCTCCGACATTGTTTCTAAATACACAGACCATATGCGTTGTCACACTGCCACTTCTCGTCTCTTAAAGTTATCAGACGACATGGCCCTTGTACGCCTACTCCAAAAAGAAGACAGTCTGGCCGAGTACTTTGCACGGATAGCAGTATTAGAGTCATGGTGCAAAGATAGTTTTCTGGAAATGAATGTACAGAAAACCAAGGAACTCGTCATTGATGACAGGAAAGTTGATGATATTTTTGTACCTGTCAAAATTAATAATCAACCTGTAGAGGTGGTCACTGAATTTAAGTACCTTGGCACAGTCGTGGATGGTGGGCTGTCCTTCACTGGAAACACTGATCTGATTGTGAAAAAAGCAAACCAGCGTCTATACCTTCTTAGGAAACTGAGAAGTTTTGATGTCAGTTCCAGGGTTTTAGAATCCGTTTATAGAAGCCTGATCGAAAGCATACTGACGTTTAACATCACTGCTTGGTATGGCAATCTCAGTATGAAAAACAGGGGCAGACTGTCACGTATCGTCAGAACAGCTGAGAAGATCATTGGCCTAGGACAGTACCCAGTAGATGATCTGTACCATAGAGCTGTCCGAAGGATAGCTGCTAGCATTGTCAATGATCCTAGTCACTCTGATCAGTTTCAAATGCTACCATCAGGCAGACGTTTCAACATGCCACTTGCCAAAAGGAATGTTTTTAAGAAGTTTTTATTCCAACTGCTGTCTCGATTTTGAACTCTCGTTTATAACGCCGCGATAAGTATGATCTACTTAACATTATCTCCCATCTTGTGACAGATTGCTTGTGATAGATTGCTGCAATGATAATTTTTCATGATATGCTTTTGCAGCGTTTGTTAATGTCTTATATTGCTGTTTTATGACGAGCCGAAAGGCAAATTTCTGTCGTGCCTGGACTCGAACAGACAATAAAGTTGTATTGTATTGTCAGTATTGTATTCTCGACAGGCTTGGCTTCATGGTCAAAGTGGGCGGGTCGGACCTCGCCCCGTCCCGCCGCTTCGTTCACCTGGGCATGGAGTTCCGGACCGACCTCAACCTGGTGCGACTACCGGAACCGCGGATACGGAAGTTGGCGAACCCGGCCTCGGTTTGTGTTTCTTCAGGAGTCGGTCTCCACCAGAGTGTGGTTGCAGCTCCTGGGCCTGATGCGTGCGGCAGCAGATCTACTCCCCCGTGGCCGTCTCTACTCTCGTCCGCTTCTTCTGCCCCTACTTCTTCTTTTTTTTTTTTTTTTTTGTTTATTTTTGAAATTTTTTCAAGATTAGTGACATGAACACATATGAATCGCAAACAAGTACAACACGAATACAAAAAGAATTAAAAAAATCATACATACACAACCTGATAATAAATTTAAATGTTAAAAATAATAATAATAAGTTAAATTATTGTGTATTTTTGGAGAGAGAGAGAGAGAGAGAGAGAGAGAGAGAGAGAGAGAGAGAGAGAGAGAGAGAGAGAGAGAGAGAGAGAGAGACTGTTCCTGGAATTTGTTTTGTGAGTGGGTCTGCATGCACGTATCAGCAGGAAGTAACTGTGAATCATAGCAGGCCAAACTGAAATCAACTGCAGTCTACACAGATTAACAAAAAAGGTAACATAAATTAATTATTTACACAAAGTCCAAATAATGCAGCCACAGGCGTGTAAAAAGGCTAAGTTTGTTTCTGACAGTAAATACATATTTCTCTGTACAGTATCTGTTTTTGAACTCTGCCAAAAAAGCAGAAAGGTTTAGCGGCTTATTTAAACAGCGGCACCGGTAAATAAAAAACGTTGCCATTAATAAGAGCAAGTCAAGAACTGGGTCTGTCCGCAGCCCTTTTTTCATCCCAAACACAACTAATTCTGTACAGAGTTCAAAATTGTCACAATGAGCACATTTTCCTTTCAGTCTGTTCAGTAATTTGTCCCAGAAAACACGCACACTGTGCACTCAAAAAATAAGTGTTCAATAGACTCCTTAGAGAGTGAACAAAAGGTACAAAGGTTTGAATCCTTTAACTGTCTATAGCGCAGGTAAACATTGGTTGTCAGTATTCTGTGGACAATTCTATACTGAAACCAGCGTAATTTGGTGTCTTGTGTGACCGTTATGGCATGCACAAATATAGCTTTCCAATTTAGGTCATTATATTTGTTTTCCCATTTTTCAATACACGTAGGTGGTGTCATTTTATTTAAGAAAACGTATATATCTTTTGTACCCTTTTTATGTTTAAAGACAACACCCAAAGGTGTACCCAAATCAGTTACATCAACTGCATCGGTCCATATTCGTAACATTTTTCTTTTGTATTTTCGCATAGCACTTGTTCTACTATAGTATTCGAGAAAAGAGACATCTGCACCAAAGGTTTCACAAACAACTTCGAAGCTAACAATGTCCCCATTATCATCAAAAACATCACCAATTGTAAAAATATTTTTCAAAACCCACTTGTCGACAGATTTCAAAGTATCCTTTTTCAGAAGTCGTGGGTTAAAAAGCAATGGTTCGCTTTTGAATGCATCAATACTTGCGGGACAGAAAAGATTATGGTATTCTTTAAAAAAAATGCCGCCACTTCTTTCCAAAAAGGGTTCTTCATCTCTAAACTTTCTAGGAAGTAACCACCAAAAACCTCACAGTGTTTGATATTACCATACAAAGATGCGAGTAAAAGGTTCCAGTTAGTGCCCGAAGACAGCACTCTCGGAATCCAGGTGACCTTAAGTGCTTTGTAAAAAACTTCAATATCAATTACCTTGAGCCCTCCTTCTTCATACTGTCTGAAAACTGTGGTTCTTTTCACTTTGTCTCTTTTCCCTCCCCAGATGAAGTTAAACATCACACTATTAATTTCTTTGTAATTTCTTTCACTCCCTGGGGAGGGCAGAGAGATGAAGAGGAGTAAAAATTGAAAGAATTAAGGACTTGAAAACAACATTTCTTCCAACAGGGGTTAAATTTCGGAATTTGCACTGCTTTACAATTTTCTTCATTCTTACAAGTTTCTGTTTATAATTCAGGAGTATGATATCAGACAGTTCTGTAGAGAAGGTCACTCCCAGCACTGTGATGGTATCTGGATTCCAGGAGATGTTTAGATGTGGGGCATAGCGTGTAAGACAAAACCAATCCAAACAGCAATAGTCTTCTCAAAATTAATTTTTAGCCCAGAAATAACTGCAAAAAGTTCCAATTCTAGGATGACAGAATCAAATGATTTTGTGACCCATCCAAAAACAATGACATATCATCAGCAAACAGTGAGACTAAGCATTCATGTTCTTTGCATTTTATACCTGAAATGTTCTTATTGTTCCTCAACTTTATAGCCAACAGTTCAACACACATTAAAAAGATATAAGGTGAGAGGGGGTCCCCTTGTCTACAACCACGATCCACAGAGAAGCGACCAGCTGGCTGTTCACAATCAGGCAAGATTCACTGTTCTTATAAAAAATTTCCACCCATTTTGTGATGCCACAGCCAAAGTTAAACATTTTTAAAGCTTTCTGAATAAATGAGTGTGAAACAGAGTCAAACGCTTTTTCGAAATCGATGAGCAACAACAATCCAGGTTTCTTAAATGTCTCTGTATAATGAAGTACATCATACAGAAGTCTAATATTGTCGGAGATTGATCTACCGGAGATGAAACCACTCTGGTCCTCATGAATTATGCAAGGGAGAACTTGTTTTATTCTATTAGCGATACATGCGGATGCAATTTTATAACTGACATTAAGCAGGGATATTGGGCGCCAATTTTTTAAATTTGCTTAGGTTTTTCCCCTTTAGGAATAAGAGTTATCATTCCATGTCTTTGTGTGACTGACAAAGACCCATGGTTGTAACCCTCGTTGATAGACCTCACTAAGAAAGA